>ML428831.1:45999-56750 GCA_005239525.1 Nicotiana knightiana | reverse complement strand
TAAGAATAAAATCTAAAACAACTTGCATAATTAAACTACAAAGTAAAGAAGAAAATATGTATAAATTGATGTTTTGCCTTTGATCCACTCTAATCTCGAATCTCTGTGAATCTCTACTTGTAGTTGTGTTTTAGGAGTTTATTTATAGGTTTAAGGTGAACCCTAACCGTGTAGGAGACTTCTATTTCAATTGGAAAACACTTAAACCCGTCAAAACTCGATTTCTGGCCGATTGGGGACCCTGGCGTTTGGACCCAAACGCCTGGCTAACGCCAGGCTAGGGCTGGCGTTTCAGCCCAAACGCCTGGCTAACGCCAGGGTAGGGCTGGCGTTTCAGCCCTAACGCCTGGCTAACGCCAGGTAGGGTCAGGGTGTTTGGCTCTGTCGCCCGGCTATCGCCCGGGTGTCTCCTTTCGCGTATCTTTCGATGTATTTGCATCTCTTTAGCTCCGTTTCCATCTCCACTTCACCTACACATGAAATAAACTCCATTAAGCACATAACAAGTGTATTTTTATCATTAAATCGCATAAAATGTAAGGTATATCACATGTTAAACTATGCAATTTAATCTCGCATCACTTTCTAACAGTGACATGGTTAGAGGATAAACAACGTTTGAAGAGTTTAACATTAAAACGAGTGGTGCTATCCTATAGGCAGGATTTCTAAATATTGGCGGTTGGAACTAATTTCCCATATTTAGTCCCTATAGAGATGTTCTCTAGGTGCGCATCATAATAGCAATGGAAATTAACTAATTTAAATCATGCAGGCATGATTTCTAATGCATTTGAAGCAGTTATGCAAATTGGAGGAGTATTTACTTCCTATAGGCATGTTGTCTAGAAACACGTAGCAGTATAGGAATAAATGAAGCATTTGAACTCATGTTTAATGGTAGACTAGTAGTGTGTATGTGTGTGATTATACATGATTTCTAACTGTGGAAGCAAAATTGAAAGGCATATATATAGAAGGTTGGATAAATAAATCATATGGATCCCATAGGTATGCTGGCTAACCTTTCATGCAAACATTAAACATACTCGTTTCTCTATTTTACTAATATCCATTATTTATTACAAAGTTATTACAGGCCTAGTAATAAATGCAATTACAAGGAATTATACAATAACGGTGGATCTATAACAGGTCCAAAAAAATACCAAGCATTGATTGGGCCTTCAGCAGAACTCCTTCAGCAAATTAGTCCACCCCAATTAACACAAAACTATATTCATTAGCACAACCCAGAAATTACAGAGAAAACCCAAGCCAAAACAAGACAGTCCAAATTGGCCACATGACCAAGCATTGAGTTACCTAAAAATCACCTTAAACAAAACAGCTTGCACATTCAAACAATAGAATGAGGAAAGAATTGGGTGTTTGAGATAACTCAGGTATCAAAAGTAAAGATAATGGCCAAAAGAACCCAAGCCCTAGTGTGTCAGAGTCCACAAGGGCCTCAAAAGAACCCCGAGTAGTGCTCACACTAGGGAGGGCAATAGTAAGAGTCTTGGTGGCCTTGGCTTTCAGCCGGCCAAGAATGCCGAACTTAGAATAATATAGATAGAAAATGAGATTGAGACAACATGACTCAATAGTAGAATTTGCAGAGATGCACTTGCATTTCAGAAGCAAACATAGCATAATTGCTCAAAAACATAGAACATGCCAGTTAAAAGGTTCAATAAAGCTTAGAGGACTGGTTCAACACTTAGTAAAATAACACATTGGCAGACATGTATTGAAGAGTCAAGGGAGAAACAAGTTTGCAAGATTACAAGATCAACCAGGTTGTCATTCTAAGGTGCATATCATCAAAACAAGTACCAAAGGATTAAAGCTTAAAGGTCCAAGTTATGCTAAGGATTCATCACAATATCACAAGACAACCATGTTAAACTTATATCATGAAGTAAAATAGTGACTGACATGGTGGGAAAGCATAAATTTAGATAGACATTCTAAAGGTCTCAAACAATCACTAAGGCTACATAATTATGCAAACCAAAGACATGTTGAGGAACACATTGACAGAGAAGCAAGTCATAGGTGAGAGCAAAGACCTTAACCTAGATTAGGACTCATTACATATGCAAGTCAACCATTACAAGAATTCAGAACATGGGGAGGCAAGGTTATGTCTAATAGCAAATGTAGACATCAACACAGTATACTACTACGAACTTAAGAGGGTCTAAATCATTCAAGCGAAGTAGGTTCAAATAGCTTATCTCAAAATTGTCTATTTTTGGTTAATACTAAAGAGGTTTCAACACAAGTGCGAAAACTAATAAGGTTGCACATGGAAGTAGCCCAGAATATATTATTTAATTGAGCTTAAGAGAGTCCAGATTATTCAAGTTAGGCATAAATAAATTGTAACGACTTGGCCAGTCGTTTTGAGAATTTAATTTTTGTTCGGCGGCATAAGGCCTTGAGCAGCTTCATATTATGTATATCGACTTACGTGCATGGTTGAATTCAGTTACCGGATGATTCGGAGCCAAATCGGAAGAAGGATTCAAGTTTTGAAAGCTTAAGCAGTAAGAATTAACCGGAATTTGACTTTTATGTAAATGGATCTGGAATGGGTTTTTGATGATTTCAACAGCTTCATATGGTGATTTTGGACTTATGTGTGCATCCCTAATTGGATTTGGAGGTCCGTAGGGTGATTTGAAGCATTTCGGCGAAAGTTGAAAAAGTTAAAGTTTGGAAGGTGCAGAGGTTTGACCAATAGTTGACTTTGGTGATACCGGGGTCGAAATTCGATTCTGACAAGTGCGTGCTCGGACTTATTTGTGGAAGTTTTCCTTTTAGGGATCTTAGATCCTTATATTCACTGAGTATGAATTTGTTCTTGATATGACTGAGTTCCTAATTACTAGTTTCATCTTTACCTGCTTAAATTAGAATTACTTGCTTTTAGATTCACTTTTATTGCCTATTTGACTCCTAATTGACTTAATTGAAGATTTTGTCCCTTTTAGTGCCATGTTATATCTTCATAACTGCTTATCTCTATTTGTAATTATCATCATCTCACCCTATAATTGTTTGGTCATTGAGGTTATGGTTAATTTCCTGCTGCTTGTCCTTAAGTGAAATTGTTGAATATCTTCATAACTGCTCAAACTTGAAGGAAGTTCAGATATCCTATACCTTAGTTGACTTGCCCTTACATAGAGTTATCGGATTCGTGTTAGTTCCTTGTTGTTGAACCATGCATTTGGGTACGCCCGTTACATGTTATTTTCTTCCTTGTTGAGTTGTTCTTATTATGCCTAGCATTCTTTATTGTGCTTATTCCTTGTGAACTAGCCTTGCCTTTCTTGAGATTGAAGGTTCTTGAGTTGATGTATTTACCGTATCTTGTATTATTGTCATTGTTGTTGTTGTACTTGTTGTGGTGATGCACGAGGTTTCTACCGTACGGTTGTGGTTATTGTGATGCACGAGGTTTCTGCTGTGCGGTTGTCTATATGGGGATTTGCACGAGGTTTATGATATGTCGTGTTTTATATTAATATTGCACATGCGGCGTGAAAAGGCGAGATATGTATATGTGGGTTGCGCATGTGGCGAGACAAGGTGGGAACATTATTGTGCGCGTGTGGTGAGACAAGGCGGGCATTCACTTTACTATTACACACGTGGAGAGACAAGGAGGGCTGTGTCAGGGATTGTTTGTGATAATTGTGTTGGCCTGGGGGCATTCCTTGTTGTTGATATTGTGTAATGGTACACTTATTGTGTGAGCTTATTCTTGTGAAAATTATGAGAAAAACATTGTACGTGTTGCCATTTTCTTTCTTATGCTTATTAGACGGTTGAATTATGTTAGGGCACCTGCAGAAACATACACGTAGCTAGGCACTATTATCCGATTAAGGGGTTTCCTTGTTATTTTTGAGTGTAAATACCCTTGTTGAACTTGTATTATATGTGGTAATGGCTCCAATTGGCACGTGACTCGTCCGTGCAGTTATTAGCTGAAATGAGGGCACAAGATGCAAATGTTAGGGTTCAGTTATTGAGACCTGTGAGTTGTGATTTGTCCGAGGTTCGGTACCTCGTGGAGATGACTAAGAACTTGATGTAAAAGTAGTTGTAATTGTTGAGTTATTACTTGTCCTTGTTGTATAAGTGATTCCGGATTTAGTTTGTGTTCCATTCACTCTTTTGTGTTATTTCATGGTCTTTTTGCTGATACTTGTTATTCTTTTCCTTATTTAATTTACTGTATTGTTAGCCATATTGTGAAGCCCTTATTGAAAATATCATATTCCGTTGTCCTATATTTATACTTGTTCAGTTCATTAGACCAGTTGGTGTCTTGACTAGTCCTGGTCACTACTTCATCGAGGTTAGTCTTGATACTTACTGGGCACCGCTGTGGTGTGCTCATACTATACTTCTACATATTTTGTACAGATTCCAGTATTGCGTAACCGATTGATCATTAGCTAGCAGCGCGATTGCTGTTATGGAGACTCAAGGTAAAACCTGCTACAACATTCGTGGGTTTCGGAGTCACCGTCCTATTTCTATTCATACACTATTTTATCTATTTCTGGCAGTTTTATTTGGAAGTTATAGTAAAATTCTGTAGAGCTTATGACTTGTACTACTGGGTTTTGGGAATATGTTTATTGTATAAAGAATTCATTTTAGAAAATATTTGATGTTATTTATTTGTTGTTATTCCGTAAATGTTAGGCTTACCTAGTCCTTAAGACTAGGTGCCATCACGTTACCCAACGGAGGAAAAATTGGGTCGTGACATAAATACATATTTCAGGACTGGAAATTTTAGGTAAAATTGATGCTAAAGAGGTTCATATCATGAAACAAGTTCAATTCCAACAAAGTTGCACTTAAAGATTGTCTAGGAAACATATTAGGTCACGAAATTTTAGAGGTGAAAATCATGAACATAGAAGAATGAAATTGGAAAGCCAAGAAACATGCCAGTTATTAGTTGACAAATAGACAAACAAGGAAGAACAAATTCCACAATATTCTGAACATCAACAAAGAACGATAGAGCCCAAGATCTTAGTGCGTTAGAGTTCCCAAGGGTTTCGAGTGAACCCGAGGCAGTACTCTCACCAAGAAAGTTGAAAAAAGTCGAATTCTGGTGGCCTTGGTTTTCAGCCGGCCAAGAGCCAAAGTAGAGAATGAGAGAATAATGAAAGAATAGAGTCACAACTTTAAGCTTTTAGTACTAGTGGTAAAAATATCTCAATTCAAAGTCTGCCAAAAAGGGGAATATGGGAGGGGTTTATATAGTGTTGAGATTGAATGAACAAGCAAGGAAAATAATCGATTAAACATAAATAAGGAAAGAAAATATCGAATTTAAATCAGAATCAGTAGAGGAGATGTAGAATCTCAAACCCTAGTTGGGTCCGGTTGCTTGAGAATCAAATCAAAGGCGTAAATCGCTCCTTATTGAGCATATATAGACGGAAAACCGCCTAAGATCCAAAGATTCAAGTTGTTCCAGTCCGATCTTGGAAGTGGTACTTGCCATATTTAGGAAAGTACCTATGTGATACCATAAACGGATGACCAGTAACGGGAGAGGGCTAATAAGGTAAGTAGATCACTGGTGGGTTCCGTTTCTTGGTCGGAATCGGAGAGGATCAGGTGACGGATACTAGGGTTTGAAGAAGAGAGGGGAAGATTCGAGAGAGTATAGAGACGGGGGGTAACATGAGTGGTCTCTAGGGTTAGGGTTACGAGGAATATAAGGAAGGTGGGGGGAATTATTATGGGTCGTTGATCATTTGAGATCAACGGCCAGGATTGAAATAGAGGTGGGGCGGGTTCAAACGGGTCGCGACCGGGTTTTTTAAAAAGGGTTGTTTGGTTTGGGTCACTGAATGGTGTAACGGAGATGGGCAAGCTGCTTTGAGTCTGGTCTTGGTCCGAAATTAGCCAAAAATTGGGCTATGCAGTAAAATACATGAAAATTATTAATAAATAATTTATGAAACTATTTAATATATAATAAATATTACTTGTGCAATAAAATGATTGAAAATAATAACTTAATATTATAAAAATATAAAAATATTATTTTAGCACGAATAATGTAATAAAGTGCAATTATGCACAACATATAGGTTATTACTGCAAAATTGTGTAAAATAGCTTAAAATACAAATATAATTATATAAAATAAGGTGAAATATTATAAAAAATATATGTGGATGAAAATAATAAATTTATATGATTAAATCATCAAAAATAATTTAAGGGATAATTAATAAATAATCAAGTAATTTAAATGCGAAAAAATCTATTTTGAAGGTCTAAAAATGTGAAAAATTATAGAAAATACTCGTATAGTTCTTATAAATTAGGTAATGATGTAAAAATGATATTTTGAAATTATATATACTATTTTAAAAATATGAGGGCAAAATTGGGTATCAACAGCTAACCCTTTTTACCCGGGAATGATGAAAAAGTTGTCTGGTAAAAAAAATGATGATCGATTTTGGTCGAATTGTATGAGGAATGATGTGATTTGAAAAAATGGAGGTTGAACCCTGGTTCGTGAGTTGCCTACATATCCATATTTTTACGGGAATCAGGTTGTGTGTAGTTTTGGATCCAACGGTGAACGAGGCCGATGGAGTTGCTATAGGAATGCTTGCATGTTTCGAAAATGATCTTTTGGGGTAGGATAATAAGCGGAGACATGACTACGAAACAAATGTTGCAGGCGTATCATGAGGCAGATATCTGAATAGTCATAGAGCGAAAGGTAGGCAATGTTGGTTGCAAATATGGACATTGTGTTCTTCATTGCCATGGTTTAAAAATGTGGCTATATTATGAATATCTTAGCATTCATGCAAGTGTTTATATAGCTACGACAAATCCTTCATCATGTCATGCTTTAGTATGCCGGAAGGTATATCATTTGGAAAATATCTAGGTTTCCCTATCTTCACTTCTAGACCTCACAAAAGAGACTATCAATTCTTACTAGATAACTTCAAGAATCTACTAGCAGGTTGGAAAACTAAGCACATGTCAATGGTTGGTCGTACCACCCTAATCAAATCGACTCTTAATACTCTCCCAAACCATATCATGCAATTCACTTCAGTCCCCCAATATATCATCAAAAGAACGGAGACTTACCAAAAAAAAAATTATGGGGCACTACAGATCAAAAAAGGAAAATACACCTTGTAGCATGGGAAAAAGTTACGGATCATAGGGATAATGGGGGGTTGGGAATTCAAAAATTACGCCAAAAAAGTGAGGCCCTAATTGCAAGCACTACCTGGAAACTGTTCCATAACCCCTCCACCACCTGAGCCTCCTTGCTCATTTCCAAATACGTCAAACCTAATAAGGTTACTAACTCAAAATATAGATCCATGCTTTGGAAACAGATTTTGAAAGGGTGGAATACTTGCCAAATGGGCCTCTAATGGCAAGTCACTAAGGGTGCTAACATCAAATTTTGGTCGGATAGTTGGATAGCACCAAATACTACTCTTCGTAGCCTTATTTCGGGACCTTTAACCCAATTCGAACAAAACTTAACTGTAGCTTCAGCCCTGCAACTACACCCAAGCCCAAACACTACAATATCGTTTGACATACCCCAACAAATAATATAGCTTATCAACAACACACACATTCCCCAATATGGTAATTATCCAGACCACGTCAAATGGGGATTAACTGCAACGGGCCAATTTATGGTCCATTCATGTTACTTAACTTTAACAAACTTTAATCATAGAACAAATCATTATGGCTGGATTTGAAAATTAAGGGTTAGTCCCAAAATCAAGCATTTCATTTGGCTATCTTGTCACAATCAATTACCCACTAAAGAATATCTGCAAAAACTAGGAATAACTAACTCAAACCAGTGTCCTCAATGTCCTGGGAAAGTGGAAACCATTGAGCACATATTCTTAAAATGTGTTCATGCAACTCCCTTTTGGGAAAACCTAAATTTAATTCAACTCATAAAAAATATTACTACTCACTCCACCCCTAACCACTTGTGGCTCAAAAAGCTCCTATCCAAAAAACATATTGTACAAGCACACAATATCCCTCTAAATCATCTAATCCCTTTTGCATTATGGCATTTGTGGACTACACGCAATAAAAAACACTTGGAACGCGTACTGACCTATGCTTCCCATAAATTAGTTATTCAACTAGTGACGGAGCACTTCTATCTAACTTCAAATCAAATGCTCCCACACCTAAAGATCCCTATGTATGTAAAATAAGAACCTCCTAACCCAGGCATAATCTCCTTAAACACGGAAGGTGCCTTCAGCTCAAAGACTTCACAGGCAGGCTATGGAGGAGTCTTTAGAAACCAACATGGCGAATGGATCATGGGCTACGCAGGACACCACCAAGCCACCAATGCCATAGACATTGAACTAATGGCACTACTACAGGGTTTACAACTAACAATACATCATCAACTAACTCCGTTGGAAATCCAACTGGATGCCAACCAGGTAGTAACCATGCTAAAAAAGACTACAATACAATACTCATCGTTGCTAAATGATCGCAGGTAACTGCGTGAACCAAAGGTACGCCATATATACAGGGAGCAGAATACAGTAGCGGATAGCTTGGCACTTTTTGGAAGGCAATTATCAGGCAGTAATATCACCTTTTTGGTGGAGCCTCCTCCCTTCGTAAGCCAACTACTCATGCAAGACAGTCAAGGCAAGCTAAGGCAAAGACAGAAAAACAGGCTGCAAAGAGGACCCAACCATCCAGCAACATCTTTTTGTGATCAATGGGATTTACCACCCACCACCAACAACTTTTGTAAACAGTGGAAAATAACATCTACGAGCCGGAATACACACTGTACCGCCATTAGCAATAGCACTTGTAGTAGTATATCTACGACATATAATGCCACCATCCCCACTATTGGCACATTTTGTAATTCTACCATGCGAAGGCAGCTCCCTGTATGATTTTGTTATAATATAAAAATATCCTTGAAAATAAAAAAATAAAAAAATCTTAGTACTTAGCAGTATAGTATAACAATAAAACTTGAATACAAAGTGAATTTTTGTCTAATGAGATTTCAAGAGAATCTTTCTGGCTGCATAATAAACTATATATTAATTGAAAAAATATTAAGGGTATGGTCGAATGGTCAATGAATTGATTGAGAATCATGAGGTCTCAGGTTAAAATTCCAGCGGAAGTAAGAATAAGGAGATTTCTTTCCATCCGTTCAAACTTTAGTGGACAGAGTCGTCCACTACTTGTGCCTATAGGATATAACATATTTCGAACTTATAGATTTTTACGGGCCGCATTTCATTTATGAATTTAACTTTTACACACTGATACTATAGAGTATGTTTTTTTTAATATATAAATGTTCTTATAGGTCATCTTAACGGTATAGTGTATAAAAATTATAAACCGTAAGAATATCTGTTTTATCCACTTTCATAATTGCTTAATACAGTATGGTATAACAATAAAACTTGAATACAAAGTGAGTTTTTGTCTTATGAGATTTCAAGAGAATCTTTCTGGCTCCATAATAAACTATATATTAATTGAAAAAATATTAAGGGCGTGATCGAATGGTCAATAAATTGGATTGAGAATCATGAGGTTACTATAGAGTAAGTTTTTTTAATATATAAATGTTCTTATAGGTCATCTTAACGGTATAGTGTATAAAAATTATAAACCGTAAGAATATCTGTTTTATCCATTTTCATAATTGCTTAATACCTCAAGTTTTTAACTAAAATAGAACTTACTAAACTTATTGTTTAAACATTAAAAAGATTAGAAAAATAGGGAAGCTCAGATGCGTAACTCTTTGTCCAGTAATTCAAACAACTGTGGAGACCCTTTATCACCACATTGAGCGCAAATATTCATCACAGCTAAACCCCACAATTGCACCAGCCTGGACTCGAACCCAGGTCTGTACCGTGGCAGGGCAGTATTCTATCACTAGACCATTGATGCTTGTTTGAAATATATCTGTCATTCTAATATATTGTGATCTCCCTTTTATTTCAATTATTCTTCTTTATGAATTAGTTGTTTTCTCCATGCGAGATTTGAGGAAGAATCGGACCATGTTGGATTTGTTGTACACGGGCATCATTTTTGCTACAAATTATTTTTAGGGAAATTTTCGTTCCTATACCATATAGGAAACTGTATTATCAAATATGTTCATAATTTGCATATTACCCGCCATGCTAATATTATTTCTACAAAAAATAGACAATTCATTAAATAAGGAATCATTGTAGCTGTAGGCTTCCTTATTTAGGCGCGCTAATATTGGGAATTAAAGATTCATTCATATATTTCATTAAATAAGGAATCATTGTAGCTGTAGGCTTCCTTATTTAGCGCGCTTATATTGGGAATTCCTTAATTAATTGTCTGGTTTTTAATGGATTCGATCTCATCTTTTTAAAATGTTTAATTACTTGGAACCCAACTAAAAGAATTAAAAATATACAAGTTGTTCTAGGCTGTCAACACTTACGTCTAACGTAACAATATTGCAGATGCGTGTTAGTAAGAAAATGGTGGATGATTTAGTACTGTTTTGGACAAAAATATGTATCTGAAATGTGAAACATACATTTCAGGGGAAGCATGTCGAGTCCAAATATGTACCGAGTTTGTAGATATTTTGTAGATTATTTGTATTCTGATTGTAGATG
>ML428831.1:5515-32372 GCA_005239525.1 Nicotiana knightiana | reverse complement strand
TTTTTGACTCCAGGATAAATACCTTAAATCAGGAATTCTTAAGATTTGCTTAACTGCTTTGACTGGAGTATTGTGATAGATCCAATCCTGAGTGAGTTATGTGCCAAGTGTATGTGAGTTTTGTATGTTATTCTGTGCATTGCATTTGATGTCTAGAACTTGCCCCCTGTGTGTGCAAAGAGAAATAGAAGTTTTATTCAGTCTTGGAAGTGATATAGGCATTTCTTTGTCGAGCCAGTTATCTATATTTTACCCACCTAATCATTATGTATCGTAGTTAACCCATTTGAGCCTATAATCCTGTTTCTTTGGCAACCACATTACAAGCCATATCCCCTTTGTTTGAATCGATCTTATATTTGAACCTTGTCACCTCTTGTAAGCACTGGAAATGTTATGAAATATGAAAAAGTTAAAGTGTGGGGTGGTAGGTTGGTTTGTGAGGGGAATAATTGAAATAAGGAGAAAGGTGCACGTTTGAAAATGTAAGAGTCACTTGAAAAAAAAAAGAGAAAAGAAGAAAGNTAACATCGATGTGGAGGTGGAGTTTGGCTTATTATAAGTTTGAGGTTGAATGCGAAAGTATATGTATTAATGTGCTTAGGGAGGTGTAGTCACTCTTATATCCAAATGTATCCTGCCCATCCCGTAGCCTACATTACAACCGAATAAAGTCCTACTTGATCCTAGACTGAATAAGCTCAATTAGTAGAGTATTACACTACGGGCAAGCCTATGGTGCATCTTGTGTGGCATATGAATATTAATTCTGAGAGCGAGTGAATTCTTTCTATCTTGAGTTCCTAAATGTTCTTAAAGTTTATTGTGTGAGGAACTAGCTCTTTGATTTGGTGAGGGCACATGATTCACGAAGGAAAGGTAATGTTGTCGACCTCCAAGTTAGAATAGTTAGTGAACTGTGAATAAAGCATGGTATTTGTAAGTCGACTATTGAGGCGAGGATGTCACACCTTTGTGCTTGAACTATTTTAAATATTCTTGGTATAATGTGTTAAGACATTTGCTTAATAAGTTGTGTACATGAGTGTAGTTTGATTTCTCGAGGACGAGCAAATGTTTAAGTGTGGGGTATTGATGCGAGGCTAGAATTCATGGTTTAACATGTTATATGCCTTACATTTTATGTGCGTTAATGATAAAAATACACTTTTTATGTGCATAATAGAGTCTATTTCATGTGTAGGTGAATTGGGGATGGAAACCGAGCTAAATGGATGCAAATACATCGAAAATACGCTCAGAGGCAAGAAGGAGTGCACCTAGCGTTAGCCAGGCGTTAGGGTCCAAACGCCAGCCCTAGCCTGGTGTTAGCCAGGCGTTAGCATAATAACACCAGGCCCCTGTTTCAGTCAATTCCAAGTTTTGACAAGTTTAAGTGTTTCCCGGTTGGAATAGAAGTCTCCTACACGAAGTTTAGGGTTTGTCCTAACATATAAATAGACTCCTAAAACACAACTTAAAANAAACACCATAGAAGTGACAAACATTGATTTCTACATCTAGTATTCATTACTTTGTATTTCAATTATGCAATTTATTTTAATTTTGATTCTTATAAACATGAGTAGCTAAATTCTTTAGTCTAGGGTTTTGGTAGAACCCTTTAGGGATGAATTCATTGTGATATTAATATATTTTGGTTGATTAATCTCTTTTTGTTCAACTACGTTCTTATTATAGTTGATTGAAAGGGCCCTTGATTAACTATTCCTATTTATTATGTATCTACTTGAGAGAGAGTGCATATTTAGGTAGTTGCTTGAACAACACCACTCCCGGAGTATAGACGAAAGTCATAACCGAGGGTTTAGAGGTTGGATTAGAGATAACGATACCTCGGGTGCAATCTAAAGTGAACTGTAATGCAATCTAGCTAGCGTAACTTGAGAGAGTGCGTCTAGTAAATTATCATAATTACTTGAGAGAGATTTATGGTAGATAGAGTGTTCATGATTGATAGAGACGATTAATTAAACTATAAGAAATATCCGAAAAAGAATTCACCAACGGGGGAAACCATAACCTTAGACCTTTATTATCATTGTTTACACTATATTGTTAGTTAATTGCTAGTTTATTATTTTATTATTAGATTTAGTAAACATCACAACTTGATATTCAAAAAGTCTTGAGAAAATTGATTAAATAACAGTTTAGTATTTTAAAGACTTAATTGATACGTAAATTTCATGTGGGATCGACTCTGGGCGTAATACCCCGGGTTATATTTGCAGCGCCCGTTTAGTCTTTCTATAAGACATAGTTGAGCGTGATCAATGGTACTTAAGTGGTTAATTTTGAAAAGGAAAAGAAACTGGTGGATATTTCAAGAGAATCTTTTAGGCAGTAAAGGAAAAATAAAAAATTAGAAGTTCGGATATAACAAAGGGAAGCCTTGGAGAAAAAGTAAAGTTGGCTACGTGTAATGTATAATTCACGGGTTCAAATCGTGGAAGAAGCCACTAATTTTTGCATTAGAGTAGCTAGGTTATGTAACATCCCAGCCCGCTAGTGATATTTTCCGCTCTAGGCTTAGGCTCTCACGGGTGTAAAATGCGTCACTAGGGTCTAAGGCTTGTTAACTTATATACCCAGCATCCCTCTTGTGTTTTGCCGATGTGGGACTCTGCCTAAAGTCTGGGGTGTTACATACACCCCCTCTTATGGACTCAGCGTCCTCGCTGAGGTTTGCCCCACCGCATGGGATTCGCCTAGACTCAGCAGTGAGGTTTGTCCCACCTAACCTGGATTTGCCTAAACTCAGTTGAACTCTGACTCACTATCAGTATGGCTGACACAAGAATGACTCTAATACCATCTGTAACAATCCAGCCCGCTAGTGATATTGTCTGCTCTAGGCCTAGGCCCTCACGGATTTAAAATGTGTCACTGTCTAAGGCTTGTTAACTTATATACCTAGCATCCCTCTTATGTTTTGCCGATGTGGGACTCTGTCTAAAGTCTGGGGTGTTACAGGTTGTCTACATCACACCTTTAGAGGTATAGTCTGTTACATCCCGTACTTTAATGTTAGGGTTCGTTGAAGTAATAATATATGAGTTGGAAGGGATTAAGGTTATACATGAAGATATGGATGTAAGACCCTGTAAGTTTGAGGAATTTTGAAACTACTATATATTGTCTTGATATGTAGTTTCTTTGAAGTAAATCATTTTCGATAAAAGTTGATAGATACAATTTGTATGGTTGTGATAAGTTTTAAATTAAATATATGACATGCGGGAGTTTATAAACATAAGAAAAATTATACTAATAGAACCTTTGGGGATTAGTCATTAGCTAAGGAATAGTAACTTGATTTCCATAAGCAACGTGAATTGTTTCAGCAAAATTCCTCCAATAGATTCCTGTAAAATCCATTTTTGAAAATTTTATGCTTTTTCATGAAACATGTTTGAATCCAAACCAAGAAGTGAATTAAGCTTAGGAATTATCCTAATCCTAGTTTACTTATCCTCAATTCCTTTACCAGTTGAATCAAAATGCAACAAAGGGTGTGATTTAGTTTTAGCTTCAGTCTATGTTTGGCGGGGAAAAAATCTCACTTACACAGAAGAGTTGTTTTCAATCTCTAGGTATGTTAAAGCTATCATTTCTTTTATGGCATGATCCAACTTATACAGAAGAAACGAGCAAACGCACTGTTTCCATAAATTACTCTATTCATAGAAATACTAGGGGTGTCTATATTCTTGATTCCCCATGTAAATTATTATTATATCTTATGTTCATGGGTCTCAGGAAAATAGGTATTTGATAAAGTTTATCCGAAAGGGATCTTAATTTTTATGACATTCCGAGAAATCTTATTAACATATTTCTTATGCATTTCATGCATTTATACATGTACATTGGCCCATGACCAGATGGCATTATATACGCGTATATATATATATGTATATATGTATATGGGATATGGGAAAGGTTATGTCGTTATATACGCACCACCACCTGATCAACTGGTATACATTGATGATTTGCCCACAGTGGCCGAGATGATTTGATGGGATGCTCTCAGAGGCTGATGATGTTATGTATGTACAGACCTATGCATCATATGCCATTTATATATATATGCATGACATTATAAATATTTCATGATTTATAGAGCTACTCAGACTTACAGGTTGAGTCCTTTACTCTATGTTTCTTCCATGCTCTCTATATATTTATCTACATGCCTTACATACTCAGTACATTATTCGTACTGACGTCCTTTTGTTGGGGACGCTGCATCCATGCCTGCAGGTATAGATAATCAGTTTGACGAGCCCTCATAGTAGACGAGATTGGCATTCAGCGAAGGATCGGTAAGACTCCAATTCATTCGGAGTGCAACCAAGTTTATGATTCACTGTATCAGAGTTTACCTCAGACTTATGGGGAGACCGCTACCCTGTCCCATTTGATGTTAGTAAATCTTAGAGGCTTTGTAGACAAAAGTTCAGTTTGTACAGTATGTCAGAGGCCTTGATGGCCCATATGTATTCTTGTTTTGTGAACGATGGTTCATTGATATAACATTTTCCCACTTACAATTGTACATTACGAGTTGTGGCCATGTTGGCCCATGATAGTTACAAAAGGAATGAATGAGTTACAGAGTGATTTGTTCGGGCGAGTTAGGCACCGGGTGCCAGTCACGCCTCCCCAAGTTTGGGGCATTACAAAGTGGTATCAGAGCAGTTTTGTCCTAGGGAGTCTACAAAGTCGTGCCTATGGGTGTATTGCGCACCACATTTATAATTGAGAGGCTATAGGGCATTTAGAAAATATTACCTTTCTTTTGTTTTCAAATCGTGCCATAGATCTGAGTCGTAAGAAGTCAGTATAAAGTTTCCATAGAATTTTGTATGCACTAGAGGTGCTATCACAATAGAGCTTTATGGCGTAGATGTAATTTCTACTTATGTGGAAGGGAAGTTATGAGAGAAACAGAAGATGCAATGCGAGATTGAAAAGTAAGTGAGATAAAGGTGAAAAAGATACAAGATACTCAAGTACAAAAAGTTAGTGAATAGTCGAGACTTTACAAATAGTTTGGGTTTTAAGTTTAATTTACAGAGGAGACCCTAGTGAAAATCTTGCAAATCTCTAAGAGTTAACTTCAGGATGAATGTTCTAAAAGGGGGAAGAATGTTACATCCCGTACTTTAATATTAGTGTTCATTGAAGTAATAATATATGAGTTGGAAGAGATTAAGGTTATACATGAAGATATGGATGTAAGACCCTGTAAATTTTATGAATTTCGGAACTACTATATATTGGCTTGATATGTATTTTCTTTGAAGTAAATCATTTTCGGTAAAAGTTGATAGATACGATTTTGTATGGTTATAATAAATTTTAAATTAAATATATGACATACGGGAGTTTATAAATGAGGTTTTATTTATTATAAGAGTAGATAGTATTTTATCATAAGAAAAGTTATCCTTTTTCTGTTTTAAGAATTTATAGTACAAAAAGAATTTCGTTATTGTAAAAATAAAAATTATTTTCTCACAAGAAAAGAAGGTCGTGTTTTTTACCATTTTAAGAATTAAGCGTACGAGAAATTTTTACTCTATGAGATTAGGAAAATTATAAGTTGAGAAAATATATGTATTTTGACATAGATATTTTAAAATAACAATGTATGTATTAATTTTATATGGTACCACATGACCACGATAGTAAAGTATATTATAGTATGTGTATAAAATGTATTAAAAATGAGTAAAATTTTAAGTAATTTGAAACATATCTTAATTATGCGGGTAATTGATTAACTAACAGGTAAAACGAGACACTACCTAATTACTTAATAAGTGGATAAAGATTAAATCTTCCCGCATCAACCCCACGTGGCAGCCACATAAAGATTAAGTGACTTATATGTCACATTTCAAGGTGGCATACTAATAGAACCTTTGGGGATTAGTCATTAGCTAAGGAATAGTAACTTGATTTTCATAAGCAACGTGAATTGTTTCAGCAAAATTCCTCCAATAGATTCCTGTAAAATCCATTTTTGAAAATTTTATGCTTCTTCATGAAACATGTTTGAATCCAAAACCAAGAAGTCAATTAAGCTTAGGAATTATCCTAATCCTAGTTTACTTATCCTCTATTCCTTTACCAGTTGAATCAAAATGCAACAAAGGGTGTGATTTAGTTTTAGCTTCATTCTATGTTTGGCGGGGAACAAATCTCACTTACATAGAAGAGTTGTTTTCAATCTGCAGGTATGTTAAGGCTAACCTTTCTTTTTTTTTTGGCATGATCCAAATTATACAGAAGAAACGAACAAACGCACGGTTTTCATAAATTACTCTATTCATAGAAATATTAGGGGTGTCTATATTCTTAATTCCCCATGTGAATTATTATTATATCTTCTGTTCATGGGTCTTAGGAAAATACGTATTTGATAAAGTTTACCCGAAAGGTATATTAATTTTTATGACATTCCGAGAAATTTTTTTAACGTATTTCTTATTCATTTCATGCATTTATACATGTACATTGACCCATGATCATATTACATTATATATGCGTATATATGAGTATATATATGTATATGGGATATGGGAAAGGTTATGGCGTTATATATGCACCACGACCTGATCAGCTGGTATACATTGATGATTTGCCCACAGTGGACGAGATGATATGATGGGATGCCCTTAGAGGCTGATGATGTTATGTACGTACATACCTATACATCATATAACATTTATATGCATATGCATGACATTATAAATATTTCATGATTTACAGAGCTATTCAGACTTACAGGTTGAGTCCTTTACTCTATGTTTCTTCCATGCTTTCTATATATTTATCTACATGCCTTACATACTCAGTACATTATTCGTACTGACGTCCTTTTGTTGGAGACTCTGCATTCATGCCTGCAGGTATAGATAATCAGGAGCCCTCAAAGTAGACGATATTGGCATTCAGCGAAGGATTGGTAAGACTCCACTTCATTCGGATTGCAGCCAAGTCTATGAGTCACCATGTCAGAGTTTTAATCCAGACTTATGGGTAGGACGGTGCCCTGTCCCATTTGATGTCAGTAAATCTTAGAGGCTTTGTAGACAGAGGTTCAGTTTGTACAGTATGTCAGAGGCCTTGACGGCCCATATGTATTCCTGTTTTATGAATGATGGTTCATTGATATAACATTTTCCCACTTACAATTGTACATTACGAGTTGTGGCTATGTTGGCCCATGATAATTACAAAAGGAATGAATGAGTTACAGAGTGGTTCGCTCGGGCCAGTTAGGCACTGGGTGCCAGTCACGCCTCCCTAGGTTTGGGGCGTGGCATAGTGCTTCCTCGACCTTGTGTGAATGCGAGATGCTTTGTGCACTGATCTGCACTCTAGGTTTGGATATTATATTGATCAATGCATTTTGAAGATAACTTCTTTTAATACCTCAATCGTTTAAACTAAAACAGAACTTAGTAAACTAATCCTCGAGCGTTTAAAGTAAAAGGGGAAGCTTTAAGTAAGGTTATTTTAAGTAAAAAAATTGAGGGAAGCTCAAATGCACAACTCAATCTTCCTGCAAATTTAGAAGAGTGTGGAGACCCTATCACCACATTGATTGCAAATAATTTAGCACAACTAACCCCACAAATGCACCAATTGGGAATCGAATCCGGGTCTATATTGTGGCAGGGTACTATTCTACCACTAGACCACTTGTACTTATCGCTAACATACCTCTCATATATGTTGAAAATTGATGGCCAAGGGTTTCCCCCTCAATCTCACCAGCTACTTAACCATGAAAATCATGAAAAATAGAAGTTTAATGGAAGTTAGAGGTTACATAAGTGCGAGTTGAAGATACAACTACTAAGGCATATGTTGGGTTAAAATCCAAGAGGACAAAATATCAAAATGTGAGAATTGCTCGAGGTAGGTAATGAGGGGAAATTCTAGAATAATGATTTTTTATTGAGAGAATGAGCAAGCTAGCTCTCCACTACCGCATACAGTCGATATATACTAGAAGAAGAAGAAGAAAAAAAAGCTGAAAAGGCTAAAACACCCTTAACTTACTTATAACAAACTAACTACATTCTTAACCAATTAACTATTCATGTGACTCTCACATGCTTATATCATAATATGACCCCTCAAGCTGGAGAGTGAAAGACATTGAACACTCCAAGTTTGCCAAGTAAATAATCATGTTCAGCAGTCCCAAAAGCTTTAGTTAACAGATCTGTATGCTGCTCCTTAGTGCTGACATGTGTTGTCTTGACCATCCCTTCCTTGATTTTGTATCTAATGAAATGACATTCGATCTTTATATGCTTTGTTCTTTCATAAACCACATGATTAGCTGCTAGTTGAATGGCTGACTTACTATCACTGATCACAATGACTGATAGTACTATTTCCACACCCAACTCCTTGAACAAACCAAGTAGACAAGTCAATTCTGTAATACTTGTAGCCATACTTCTGTATTCTGTTTCAGCTGATCTTCTTGAAACAGTCTGTTGCTTTTTCGATTTCCAAGAGATCAATAAATTGACAAACTTGATAGAATAACCAGTAATAGACCTTTTAGTAATAAGACAAGCAGCCCAATCTGAGTCACACTAGCATGTGAGCTCCTTAGCATATTCAGATTGCAGTAATACACCCTGCCCTGGAGCACTCTTCAAGTACCTTACCACTCTCAATGCAGCATCCCAATGAGACCTTTTTGGTGCCTGCATAAACTGACTCAAGGCTTGTACAACATAATTAATGTCATTCCTTGTTATAGTAACATATAGAATTTTTCCTACTAGCCTCTAATAAGTGCTAACATCCTGTAAGGACATATCTCCTGTGATTCCATTTGCTTTGTCATACTCTATTGAAGTCAGTTTTGAATTGACTTCCAATGGTGTGCATGCAGGTTTAGCTCCGCTTAATCCCATGTCTGATATCAATTCTAGCACATATTTCCTCTAATTCAGTAGTACTCTACTCTTGGATCTTAGGACTTCAATTCCCAAAAAGTATTTCAACTCTCCCAGATCTTTCACCTTAAAGTTTTGATGCAGTATGTCTTTGGCCTTCCTAATCATATTTGTACAACTTCCTGTGATGAGGAGATCCACATACACAAGAATGACCACTATGGCTTCTTGACTCCTTAGTATGAAAAATGAGTAATCATGATGTCTTTGTACAAAACCAGCCCCTAATAAAGCCTCAATTAGCTTAATATTCCATTGCGTTGAAGCTTGCTTGAGTCCATATAGCGATTTTATTAATTTGCATACTTTCTTTTCTCCTTGCCTTTTGAAGCCTTCAGGTATATCCATATACATCTTCATATAGATCTCCCTATAAGAAAGCACTATCAACATCAATCCGGTATAATCCTCAGCGTCTTGAAGCAGCTAATGCGATGACAGTCCTCACAGTGACCATTTTTTCCACTAGTGAGAAGGTGTCATGGTAGTCCAAGCCTTCCCTTTGACTATATACTTTCGCAACCAATCTGGACTGGAATCTTTTTGCGTCTCCATCTGCCTTGAACTTGATTTTATACACCCACTTTGATTCAACAACATTCTTCCCTTATGGTAAGTCTACTACCTTCCATGTGTTGTTGTTTTCTATCACCTCTTGTTTCATTGCTTCTATCCACCTACTATCCTTCACAGCCTCCTTGAATGTCTGTGGTTTAGTCAATTGGNTCTGGACTTGAATCTTTTTATGTCTCCATCTGCCTTGAACTTGATTTTATACACCCACTTTGATTCAACAACATTGTTCCCTTATGGTAAGTCTACTACCTTCCATGTGTTGTTGTCTTCTATCACCTCTTGTTTCATTGCTTCTATCCACCTACTATCATTCACAGCCTCCTTGAATGTCTATGGTTTAGTCAATTGAGAGAATTTTGCTAGGTAACATTGGTAGCTTGAACTGGTCTGATCATAGGCCAAGTAATTTGAAAGAGGATAGTTGCAATTTGTGTTCCTTTTGGTTGTCACATAATCTTTCATCCATATTGGTTCTTTGACCTGCCTTGTAGATTTTTTGTCTAGTATTGAGCTTGTTGCATTTTCACCTTCATGCTGTTCATTTGTATTTTATTGTTGATCCTCGATTGTAGTTTCTATCTCCTGTACATTCTCAGAGATTCCTGCAACATCCATTTCCTGCAGATTTAATGAGTCTTAGTATGAGTTCTCCTGCAATGTACTCTGCCCATTGTCTGCAAAGCTAGTGCTTCCTACGTGGAATTTAAATTGCCGATTTCCTGCAAAACACTAGTATGTAAAGGAGAAAATAACAATGGATTCAATTCCTCTCCACACTCCTGAGTGACTGATTTGTTCTGATTCTCCTTATAGAAACTCATATTCTCTATAAACAACATCCCTACTTGTGAAAAATTTCTTTGTGAGTAAGTCAAATAAAATGTAGCCTTTATGAGTCTCAGAATACCCCATAAGAACATTTGCTCTGGATCTTTCTGCAAACATATATGTCTTAACTACATTTGTAGCATAGCAAAGGCTACCGACAACTCTAAGATGTGCAAGACTAGGCTTCTTGTAATACAAGACCTCATATGGAGTCTTGCCCCCTAGGACACTAGATGGTACTCTATTGATCAAATAGACAGTTGTTTTGACACACATTCCCCAGTATTTGATTGGAATTGGGCCCTGAAACCTTAAGGCTCTTGCAGTATCAAGTATGTGCCTATACCTCCTCTCCACTATCCCATTCTGCTGTGGAGTATAAGAACAACTACTTTGATGGATAATACCCAGAGCATTCTACGATTCTGCACATTGCTTGTTGAAGAATTTTGTCCCATTATCTGACCTTATCACCTTAACCACAATGCCAAATTGATTCTTAACCATGGTCAAAAACTGTTTTATTGCTACTATGGCTTCAGACTTTAACTGCAAAGAAAATACCCATGTATGTCTAGAATGGTCATCCACAACTGTCAAAAAATACTGATTGCTGTCAAAGGTAACAATTTTATAAGGTTCCCATAAATCCATATGCACAAGATGAAACAATGTATCTGCTCTAGAATCACTTAATGGAAATTTTAGTCTAGTTTGTTTTGCCAAAGGGCATACAAGGAAACTATCTTGCAGCATACTGCTAACTTAATTATGTAGACCTACTATATGTTTCATCACTGATAAGGAAGGATGGCCTAGCCTCTTGCGCCACAGGCCACAAAAACCTTCATTCATCCAGCTCACAGCATTGAAAGTCTTTATTCTACCAGCTAGTCTTCCACATTGATCACCCTTGAGCAGATATAGACCTTTTCTTTCTCTACCAATACCCTTCACCTTGTCATTCCAAAGGTCCTGGAACACACAAAAATCAAGAAAGAAGTTGGAATTACAATCCAGTTCCCTAGTTAGCTTTGACACTGATAATAGGTTAAACTTGAATTTTAGGACATAACGCACATCTCTGATTGTCCTCTTATCTAACAAGGTTGTACTACCAATATGAGTAATGTCAGCCTTTTCTCCAGTAGGAAGATGTACTCTATCCTTTTTTGTCTTCCCTGTGCATTCAGTATTTGTTAATAGTTCTATATCAGAGGTAATATGATGGGTGGCACCTGAGTCTATAATGCTCTCCTTGTTCTTTTGTTTTTGTGTATAAATTGTCATTAGGCAGCTGATTATACATGTACTTGTACCCATACTTGCCATGTTGACATAATGCTCTTCAGGTTCTTTGCTCAACAGGTTCAGTATCTGATTGTATTGGTCATCTGTGAAGTAGTGGTATCCCTTGGTTTTATTTTCTTCAGTAGCTCTAAATGCATTATCTCAATTGCCTTGCACACATGATGAAGATACATCTGCATTATTGATCATTACCATGGGCTCTCTTCTGTAACCACCTTGCTTACCGGCTGCATTCCATCCTCCATGTTTTCCAACATTAGAATTCTGTTTCCACCCTCCTGTATTAGCATTAGGGTTTTGCTTCCAACCTCCTGCATCCTTCACACCTTCACCATATCTTCTCTTTGGAACAAAATCAACAGGATAACCTATAATTTTGTAATAACTCTCTTTAGCATGTCCCTTCAAATGACAGAATTCACATTGAAGGAGTTTCTTTCTTCCCCTTCCTCTTCCTGCCTGCATAGCTAGGGGTTCCGCCTTATCAAATTATCATGTTGGCACCAATTTTCTGTTGGCTTTCATCTTGAATAATCATTGCATAAGCCTAGTTGAGAGAATGAGCAGTGGTTTCATGAGAATTTGCCTCCTTGCTTGATCATACGAATCATTTAATCCAGATAAGAACTGCATAACTCTCTGTTGATTTAAATGCTCTGCATGATCCTTCGATTTTTCACAACAAGTTGGGAATGGAACCAAAACATCATACTCATGCCAAAGTTCCTTCAATTTCGAAAAATACACGGACACAGAGCTAGTTCCCTATGCCAAAGTTGCAATTTCACGATGCAAATAAAAAATTCTTACACGATTCACTTTGTTGAATCTTTTGCGCAAATCTTCCCAAACTAGGTGCGCATCTGATGCATACACAACTCCACCTAACATTTCAGGTGCTACATTGTTCATAATCCATGATAGAACAATGGCTTCACATGTTTCCCACTGTTTTAGTATCTCTCCTTCATACGCATCCCTTTTGCATGTTCCAGTAACAAAACCTAGCTTCTTCTTCCCCAAAAGAGCGATCCGCATCGACCTACTCCATAACCCATAGTTCTCTAAGCCTGTAAGCTTAACAATAACTATAACTAAGCTAGGAGTATCAGAAGGACCAACATATAGAGGATGATTGTGATCTATCGACATAGTTTCCTCCATGGATGAATCTACGTCCGACATCGACGATCTTGTGAAATTGCAATCGAGCTTCGAGTAATTAAGAAATCAGAAATTGAGAATAGAAATTAGTTCAGAAATTGAAATAAAAAATCAACGTGGTGCGATCCAGGCATGCCGCTCTGATACCATGTCAAAATGTGAGAATTGCTTGAGGCGGTTAATGGAGGAAAATCCTAGAAGAATGCTCTATTATTGAGAGAATGAGCAAGCTTGCTCTCCACTACCGTATACAGTTGATATATACTAGAAGAAGAAGAAAGAAAAGTTGAAAAGACTAAAATACCCTTAACTTACAAACTACCTATCTTCTTAACCAATTAACTACTCATGTGACTCTTACATGACTCTTACATGCTTATATCATAATACAAAACCATGAGTCAGAAACCTTGAGGCGGCCGACAGGCGTTGGCCATACGTTGACAGTTGTGTATGAGCCGTTACAGAACCAAATCACTGGAATAATTGTTTAAAACATCAATTAACTAATCATCTTTCATATATCATTTCCTTCAATAACCTTATATAAAGTGTCACTTATATAGAGAATTAAGAGAGAACGTAACATTTATGAACTAAACTCAAACAAGCATCTCCCAACACTTCAATTTATTGAGAAGATAAGTATTTAATTCTTGAAAGGCAAACTTGGCTACAATTGAAAGGCAAACTTGAAAGACCGACGGGCTAGTAGTCGCACAGTCGAAGCTTAGCTCATGTCGATAATGATATTTATGCATATTGTATATTATATAGTTCCGATTCGGTATTTTCTAAATTTCTTATATCTAAAATATGACCTATTATATTGGTACATATCGTTTCTATTTTTAAAATTCAAAAATACCAGTTTGGTCCAATCGGTTTTAAGGATTCTTTTGACACCCCTAGAAAGAGTATTATGTGATGATTATTTTGATTTGGAATGCAACGTCGGCATGTACATAATTTGAGAGTCTATGATACTTAATGAGTCGTAAATTCACCCCTAGAAACGTTTTATTCTCTTAATTATACAATTCAAACACTTAGAACTGATAGTTTATAGACTATTCATCTATGTACCATCAGCACTATTTTTTGCATAACATAGGGAAACACATAAAGGAAAAAAACAAATACAAAGTAGACTATGGTTTGAGTTTAACTAATATCCATCAACAATGTAAAGAAAATTTTACATTATCAGATCACTTGAAAGATATCTGCAATTAATCACCCTCCATACAACAGATAATCAAGGGTGACTATGATGACCCAAAAGGTCATCCCTTGTTTTATAAGTCAAAACTGTGCTCCCAGACCTTAAAAACCTCCTTTTATCTCACCTCATTTTATGTGCGCAACCCGGGCGTATCTCCGGGAAGCTTCTATGTGAAAACCTGAGAAAAATGCTAAATCGGCCTTAATATGGAATTTAAGTTGACTTCGGTCAACATTTTGGGTAAACGGACCCGGACCCGTGAGGAAAATATGGGACTTGGGCATATGCCCGGAATCGAATTCCGAAGTCCCTAGCCCGAGAAATGAAATTTTGAAAGAAATTGATTTACTGAAAATATAAGAGTTTTTGGAAATTTGGTTATATTTGAAATTTATGGTATCGGGCCCGTATTTTGGTTCCGGAGCCCGGTACAGGTTCAATATGATATTTGAGTTGTGCCTGTGAAGTTTGGTATGAAATGGAGGTCATTTGACGTGATTCGGACCCGTAGTTGTGAAATTTGATACTTTGGAAGTTTTGAAAATTTTCTTGGATTTTAATTCTAAGTTCGTTGTTTAAGATGTTAATTTGGCGATTTGATCGCACGAGTAAGTCCGTAGGATATTTTTGAGGTTGTGTACATGTTTGGTATGGAGCCCCGAGGGCTCGGGTGAGTTTCAGGTAGGTTCCAAACCTCGTGTTTTGACCAAGCGGGCCCGGGGTCGATTTTTGACTTTTTGGGAAGAATGATGTAAAACCTATAATTAAGCGTTGGGATGAAATTGTTTGGCATTTATTGATGTTATTGAGTTGAATATGTGTAGATACAAGTGAATTGGAGTCAAATTCAAAAGGGAAAAAGGTAATCGAGGCTTGAGTTTGGTCGTGGAATTTGAGGTAAGTGTTTGGCTTAACCTTAGCTTGAGGGAATATGTGTTGTGTCCTATTTGCTATGTGTAAGTATCATGTTCAAGGTATAGGTGAGGTAACGAGTACCTATACGTTGGTGTCAAGCATGCCCGTGAGTCGAATATTGTGGTCTATGTGGTTTTTCGTTAAGTAATACTTAAGTTTCACTTTATTGTTATCCATGTTGGTGGAAATTCCTTGATATTGAATAATGTTGAGTATTAGTTTCAGTCGAATATTTTTATGTGAAGTTATGCACTAAGTGAGATTGGATATAGTTGTTGACTCCCTTTCCGGGATGCTATTAATTCTACTGTTGACTCCCTTGCCAGGAGGTTATGGTTTATTTCTGTTTACTCAGATATTTATTTCTTGTTGGATTGAAATCATTTGATGTGTTTGGGCGAGGAAGAGTGTAAAAGCACGAAGGGTGATTTCGTGCGTGAGATTTTGAGTGAATGATAATGCACGAAGTGTGATGCCGTGCCAATATTGTGATTGTAAAAGCACGAAGGGTGATGCCGTGCCATGATGTGAGAGATACTGCACGAAGGATAATATCGTGCCATGATATTGTGAGGTAAAATCACGAAGGGTGATGCCGTGCCGAATATATTGATTCCGATGGTGAGGACGAGAGTAAAAGCACGAAGGGTGATGTCGTGCACTTGTTTTCGTATTACTATTTTGTTGCTTAAATTGATATCTAAATTGTGCCTTACCTCGTTACTTTCATAAATTGATATTTCCTCCCCTCGGCATGTTTCCCCTTTTCCCTTATGTTAACTGTCTATTTCTCGTTGTATTATTTTTCTTCGTATACTGTTAAACTGCACAGGTTGACTTTGGTTGTCGTGTCCTAGCCTTGTCACTACTTCGTCGAGGTTAGGCTCGGCACTTAATCAGTACATGGGGTTGGTTGTACTGATGCTACACTCTGCACTTTTGTGCAGATCCTGGTGTAGGACCCTACGGATCATAGATCGAGGTTATTGCCTTCAGTCCAGTGGAGACCCCGAGGTAGTCCTGCAGGCGTCTGCAGGCCTTGGCATCCCTTCCTAATTCTTTTCTTGTATTTTGTTCTAGTTACTTCAGAAACAGATGTACTTATTTCATTCAGACCGTTATGTATATTATTCATAGACAGTTCGTGAGTTTGTGACTCCAAAGTTCTTGGATTGGTTTTCTTTGTGAAAGTTCGTAAAGGCATACATTGAGCTTATATACTTTGCTCCATTTTGTACTTCTATCTATGTTAGTGTTGTCTTTTTGCATGCTATTTGGTAATAATAAAGGAATAAGATAAATGGAATATTCACATTGGCTTGCCTAGCGGGTTCAACGTTAGGCGCCATCACGGTCCCGACGGTGAGAAATTCGGGTCGTGACAATGACGTAATAGTGTAAAAAAATTTATGATGTCGGTGTATATAAGTTAAACTCTATATTTATTAGATAGCGAATTTAAGAAGTAGGACATAGACATATGTAACAACAAGGAGTACATGAGCAAATCTCCATTTTTCTACGTTGAATTTTGGCCGCTAACATGGTCATGATTACCTCGATAATCGGAAAAAATTGTGTTGAATCATGGGATGACACGTGTTCGGGGCATTAAATGCGGAGAGATGTGCGTTTAATCAACTGTCAGAAACCTTTACAGGGAGTTATAGCAATTCCCGCCAAAAAGGTGTTTCTATCAACTTCCTGGTAATACAAAGTTATGTCACCGAAAAGCAGGGAGACTATCTGTATAGGGTAAAATATGATATGACATGTGGTTGTCTAAAATAAGGACACGTGGAACCCAAGTTAGCGATAGCCGAAAACCGGACGCAGTCGTTGCCCTTGTCACCGGAAAGGGTAACGTTCATGAAGATGTAGTAAATACTCTGCATCCGATAGTATTTACTAGGGAATATTTTGCAGCATTAAGAGCGACGTCCGTTACAAAGAATTTGGTATTTATATTCAACGTTACATCTTCATCAATTACTCTCATAATTGACATTAAAGAAGGGCACACTCCTGGGCCTTCTTTCCCTAGACGTAGCTATAAATAATAAGCTCAATTATCATTATAAGGGACACGAATTTTCTAGCTAAACTTATACTCATAGAGCTTTAAACAATCTTACTTTCTTATTTCTCGATTTCATCATTGCTGTGTTCGGAAGCCATATTAAGGAATTATCATCTCTACTGTTTCATCTATATTCTAAGGGTAAGTATTTCATATTTCTTCGATTATTATATTATTTCAGGATCAAATTAGTTCACTTATCTAGAAATCATGTATAAATTCAAATATACCGTTTTACGGCTAAACACTATAATACTTATTGAGTAATAGACTCACTCTTTACAATTTTTTTAATAGATACATAGGGAAAAGTAAAGCCCATAGATAGATCTGAAGTTTTATAGTGTAGTAAAGCATCTTTTACAGAACAAAAATTCCTACACAAAATGGTTTAAACGTTTTATTCTCTTAATTATACAATTCAAACACTTGGAACTGATATTTTATAGAGTATTCATCTGTAACACCCCGTAAATTTGAATCGGTTACGGATGCATTAAATGAGTATTAACGTGATGGTAATCAATTAGTTATGATAATAAGTGTATGAGACATATTATAAGTGATTTGGGGTCCAAGGAGAGACCTAAGTCTAAGCCAACTTAGAAAATTACATGATAAACTAGAATTCCAAATGAGTATGCACAAGATCACACTTTGGACGATCATATCTATAGATATATAAGGTGTTAGGTGATTCACAATATTTAAAATGAAATCTCTTTGAGTCTAGTTTCTAAAGTTTCAAACCGTTCATCATTTGGACACTCCTACCAGAAGTTATGACCAAATTACCAAAAGCTGGCAGAATTTTACACTACCACGCCGCTCCATGCGGCGCGGCTGCGAAGATTTACAGAATACTTCCAAATTTCGTTTCTAGACACATTTTTCATTACCGCACCGTCCCATGCGGCACCCCATGCGCTGCAGCTGTGCAAATCTTATTTATTTTTTCTTTCAACCCGACCCTGTTTTGATATAAGACCTTCGGGGGTTATTTTCCCCACTTAGTTTGGCAGATTTTGGAGCTCTTCTCCACTCTTTCAAGACCACCAACCCCTCCCATATTTAAGGTAAGAAATCTCCATTATCTTGGTGTGAATTCCATCATTTATACACTAGTATTGATGAAATCTACACATAAATACTTCAGTTGTTTTACATACTAGTGCAATTCAAATGTACTGACGTCCCTTTTTGCCCGGGGCCTGCATTTCGCGATGCAGGTAACGATTTACAGGTTGACGACCCTGCTTGCTACGACATCTCGTATCAGCTATTGGTGAGCCCCGATCTTTTGGGGGCATTACCCCTCCCTTTTCTAGTCATTATAGTATTTCAGTTAATAAGGTATACCGAGGACCTTGTCTCGGTAAACAGTTAGCATTTCAGTATTCTTTAGAGACTTCGTAGACTATAGTTCAGTCAGTCATATGTTAGCAAGCTTTTATGTGTTAGTCTTGTCGACTACTCGTTTATACTTGCAGACTTTTCAGTATTTTTCGCATCTATGATATTTCAGTCAGACTCTTAGTAGATCATCATGTTGTATATTTCCGTCTAGCTTACAGTTATACCACATGTTGATCAAGCCATACAATTGGTTCGCTCGGTCACATGTAGTCAGGCACCGAGTGTCGTGTTATGTCCAAGCCATGGTTCGGGGCGTGACATCATCTATGTACCATCAGCTCTATTTTTTACATTACATAGGGAAATACATAAAGGAAAAAACAAATACAAAGTAGACTATGGTTTGAATTTAACTAATATCCATCAACAACGTAAAGAAAATTTTACATTATCGGGGATATCTGCAAGTAACCACCCTCCATACAACAGGTAATCAAGGGTGACGCGACAGTATAAAAAAAAATTTACGATGTCGGCGTATATAAGTTAAACTCTATATTTATTAGAGAGCCAATTTAAGAAGTAGGACATGGACATATGTAACAACAAGGAGTACATGAGCAAATCTCCATTTTTCTACGTTGAAGCTCAGCAAAAAAGCCCTTTGAAACTGGAGTAAAATAGTTGTCTATAGTTGCAATACTATCACTTAAATAATTACCATCAGAAGAAGAATTGCAAAGAATGAAAAGAAGGGAGAAAACCATGAAAATTGCAAATATGGGCATTGTGTTCTTCTTTGCCATGGTTTAAAAAAGTGGCTATATTATGAATAGTATTAGCATTCATGCAAGTGTTTATATAGCTATGATACGGTCCAAATTTTGTCATTTCCAAGAGATATATCTTAGTAATTAGCAGTATAGTATAACAATAAAACTTAAATACAATGTGAATTTGTCTTATGAGATCTCAAGAGAATCTTTCTGGCTGCAGAATAAATTATATATTAAATGAGAAAATGTCTATGGGTATGGCTTAGTAGTCAATAAAGTCGTTTAGAATCGCAAGATCTCAAATTCAAGTCACAACCAAGGTAAAAATAAGGTGATTTCTCAACACTTGTACTTGTGGGATGCAGTAGATACCCCTTGAAATTAATCGAGGCACTTGCAAACTAGCCCGAATACGATAATTTTCAAAAAAATGATAAGAAGGGTTGGATCTTTTAGTCGTCCATGTATGATGTAGATAAAACCTTTCTCGAACGTATAGGATTTCACGGTCTATATTTCATTCATGGATTTAACTTATACACATTGATAGAGTAATTTTTTATTTATTATCGTATTTAATCGGTTATAGCAATCTATTCACTGCATTGTCTATGTTACCTAGTTACAATTTATATAAATAATTAAATACTACTATTGGTCATCTTGACCGGATACAACAATAATAACAATAACAACGATCCAGTATAATTCCACAATCATCTTGACCGGATAGCGCATAAAAATTATTAACCGTAAGAATATCTGTTTTTATCCATTTTCACAATTGTTTAATACCTCAAGCTTTTAGCTAAAATATCAACCCCTTTTGTTTTATTGAATATTTTTTTTGTTGATTAGTTGTTTTCTCTGTGGGAGGTTTGACGAAAAATCGGACCATGTTGGATTTATTGTACACAGACATCATTTTTGCTACAAATTATTTTAGTGGCCGGAACCCATGATGTTCTGTTCATACGATGTCAACTCTTGCCGCATTGCATAAAGTCTCACCGAGACCCAAAAAGAAAAGATTGAATAAATTTCTACCCTACTTAAACGTTTCAACAACGGCTATAAAAACAACACGCAGAAAGAACGAAGATGCAATGTGAAATACTAATGTTTTGCTACAAATTGGTTTTATGAGCGGAACCCAATGATCTTCAGCTCACACAACGCCAAAAAATATCGAGTAAATTTCTACTCTACTTAAGCATTTCAAAAAAATGCTATAAAGAAAATAAGTAGAGGAAATGAAGATGCAATGTCGTCTTGAAGTGTTGGTAACACATACCAATAGCTACTCCCCTAGAACTACAAAGTTATGCAAGAACTTAACCACGTTTCCCTAATTCCTCGTAGACCTTCAGATATTGCTACAAATCAAACTAGTAATGAAGCAACCTTGTCTATTCCCAGTTTCAAAGATAAACTAGTAGAGGGAGAATATGATGCCTCAATCAATATGATCATTGATACAAACGTCCAAAGTTGTCACGAACAAAAAATCACAAGACGTGATGGCACTTAACTCAACCCGATAGGTAAGCCAACTAACACAAAATACAATTCAACTGAGATTATAAGAGAATAGATAACTGAATATTTACAAATTTACCCAAGACTTGGTAGTACGAATCACGAGCTTCTAAGACTTGAAATTTAAAAACTGATACAAATAAATACACGTTCTATTCGAAGGTTACAAAAACAGATTAGCAATAATGTGAGCTACCAAGGACAAGTGGCAGCTATATCCAAAACGCACGAACATCTTCCGAATTAGCACCCGACGTTACCAGCAGCTCTGCTCCAAAAAATCTGTACACATCATACAGAAGTGCAGTGATGTGTGGCTACAATTCATGGTTTAAAGCATTATGTGCCTTACATTTTATGTGCGTTAATGATAAAAATACACATCGTATGTGCATAATGGAGTCTATTTCATGTGTAGGTGAATTGGAGATGAAAGCCGAGCTAAATGGATGCATAAACGTAAAAAATACGCTCAAGAGTCAAAAGGAGTGAACCTGGCTATAGGTGGGCGTTTGAGTTGTAAAGCCAGGCTTTAGCCGCGCGTTTGGGCTATAAATCCTGGTAAGACCAAGCGTTTGGGGGGCGTTTGACCCATAACGCCAGACCTGGCCAGGCGTTAGCCAGACGTTTGGCCTGTAACGCCTGGTCCCTGATCCGGCCCAGTCCGAGTTTTGAAGGTTTTAAGTGTTTCCCGGTTTGACTAGAAGTATCCTACACGTTTAGGGTTTGTCCAAAAGCATATAAATAGACCCAAAAACACAATTTTGAGGGAGGTATGCCATTTTGGAGAGAAGATACACATGGGATCATTAGGAAGCGAAGGATTTCTCAGTTTTCTTCATCTTATTCTAGTATAATTTATGCAACACTTATGCAATTGTTTGATTATAGCATGAGTGGCTAAACACTCATTGTTCCGGGGTTGTTGTTTAGCCATGAATATTGTTATTCGACATTAATTTAACCTTGATTATAGTTCACTCAATATATGGTTGTTCCTTCAATTATGTGTTTAATTGCTTAATTGTCTAGCTAGAAATTTGGTTCTATATACTATCTATGTTATGCTTGGGAAAGCCGTATATAGATTAGAGAAGAATTGAAGAGAGCGCGATCTTAACCCTTCAGGGGAACGGATTTGTGGTTAGGATAGGAATATACCTAGTCACCGTGCTTAATTAAACATCGTAATCTTAGTGCGTTCTAATAAATTAATTTCATAGGAATATAGGCGTTAATCTATTGAGAATAGGCGAGTAGTACTTCGGGAGAAGGCTATGAGAGCAATTATCGATTAATTAGCAACCATGAGTGAATTATATGAAAGGGAGAGTTAATTAGAATGCAATACGAGTGGTGAATTGATCACAACCCTGGAATATTTGTCTCTACTGAATACACAACAATATTCTTGTCACTTGATAATTAGTTATTTCATAGAATCTTAGTATAAAATAGTTGCATCCTTGATTTTATTTTGGCTTGATTAGATAACGATTAGAGTGATTTAGCAAGTAGTTTACACAAGTCCTTGTGGGTACGATATCTGGACTTAAAATCCTATATTACTTGTCGACCACGTACACTTGCGTGTGCATTGGGAAATCAACCAACAAGTTTTTGGCGCCGTTGCCGGGGACTTGAATATAGACTACTTTCTAGTTACTTGCTTTAATTGTTTATTTCATTGAGTCTAACGTCACGTGATTTTTGCTCTAGTCTCAGGATCTTCGATTGAATGCATAGGGTCAGAAGCCAGGACAGACTTGACAGCTTTGACCCCGAACCTGAGAGAACATTTCACAGGAGGTTGCGAGAAGCAAGAGATACAAACAATTTTGAGGAGCTCATCCAATTTCCTGTGAACATGGAAGAGGATCAACACATGGTTGTTCAGGAGGTGGCAATGCCCAGTATTGCTAATGTTACCTCCAGCATCGTGAAGCCCAGAATCACTGGGCACTTTGAGCTGAAACAGAGCATGATCCAACTACTTCATGCAAACGGGCAGTTTTTGGGTCTTCCACACGAGGATCCACAACAGCACATTCTGAACTTCTTGGAGATTAGTGATACTTATATCACTAACGGGGTCACGCCAGATTATGTGAGGCTCACGCTTTTCCCATTCTCTATATTGGGCGAAGCAAAGCGATGGCTGAAGGCAGAACCAGCTAATTCCATTACAACATGGAACGATTTGGCGAGAAAATTTCTAGCAAGGTTCTTCCCTTCGGGAAAGACTGCAAAGATCAGGAGTGAGATAGTCTCCTTTAAACAGAAAACGGGTGAATCTTTATATTCAGCATGAGAAAGGTTCAAGTGGCTACCCAGAGATTTCCCTCATCACAATCAGACAAACGAGGTGTTAGTTCACACTTTCATTGAAGGGCTCCATCCGCAAACAAAAATTGTTGTAGATGCAGTAGCCGGAGGTCAGATGTTGGAGAAGAATTATGATGAAATATTTGCATTACTGAATAAATTCTCCAAAATCAATCCAGACTGGCAAGGTGAGATGGGGAGAAATGTGGTTCAAAAGTCACCAGGGGTTCTTGAACTAGATGTGGTCTCAACATTGTCAGCCCAGATTTCCACATTGACTAACCAAGTCAATCAGATGAACCTGATCATTAACAAGCAACAATCTCAACCAGTGCAACAGGCCCAACCAGTGCAACAGATTCAGGTATTTTGTGAAGTCTGTGGAGAGGGTCATTCGAGTGATTTATGCCCAGTTAATCCAGAGTCTATCTACTTTGTGGGTAACGTGAATAGGGGACAAGAAAATCAATATGAAAAAACTTATAACCCCAACTGGAGAAACCACCCAAACTTCTCTTGTCGTTGAAATCAAAGCACTCAGAATCACTACAGGCATCCAGCACCTCAACAGTAGTACAAACCACCTCAGGCTGAACCATCAGCAAGCCTTGAGGAGATTATCAAGAGAATGATGAACGACCAACTTGCTTTCAATCAGAAAATAATGTCTGATCACCATGCCCAGATTGTAGCGATGAGAAATTTAGAACGTCAAGTGAGGCAACTCGCCAGTCTCAAAATACCTGACCAACGGGGGCTCTTCCAAGTGACACTGAAGCTAATCCTAAAGCATCTGTTAATGCTGTATCATTGAGGAATGGGAGGAAATTGGAAAAATTCCAGTCCAAAAAGAGAAAGCAGGTAACTTTTAATGAGAAACCATCCACCATTGAATCAACATCAGACAACCCAAAAGAATTAGATAAGCCAGCAAAGGAGGCGGTGGCTGAGCAACCCCCACCATTTGTTGCGAGGTCACCCCCTCCATTCCTTCAAAGGTTGCAAAAGGTGAAAGATAATGCCAGATACAAAAAGTTTCTTGACCTCTTGAAGCAGGTACAAATCAATATTCCACTGGTAGACATTCTGCATGAGGTGCCCAAATGTGCTACATACATCAAGGACATTGTGGCCAATAAACGAAGGCTGACTGAGTTCGAAACCGTGGCGCTCACTGAGGAAGTTAGCTCAAGAATTCAAAGCAAGCTACCTCAGAAATTAAAATATCCGGGTAGTTTTACTATCCAAATCTCAATTGGTAAGCATGCAGTCGGGCGAGCTTTGTGCTCTCTTAGGGCAAGCATTCATTTGATGTCGCTATCTGTTTTCAAGCAGTTGGGTTTGGGTGAGCCACGCCCAACAACAGTGATTTTACAATTGGCTGATCGCTCCCTTGCTCATCCTGAGGGAGTAATTGAAGATGTGCTCGTACAGGTGGGCTCTTTCATATTTCCAACTGATTTCATTATCTTGGACTATGAGCCTGATCAGGAAGTCCTATTTTTTTTGGGGTGTCCTTTCCTAGCTACGGGCCGAGCTATCATTGATGTGTGTGAAGGTAAAATGACGATGCGAGTTGGTGATTNAGAGGCTCCAAAGCTGGAACTCAAACCTCTTCCAGCACATTTACACTATGCTTATTTGGGGAACTCTGAGACATTACCCATGATCATCTCATCCAGCCTGACCAATACACAAGAACATAAATTTCTTAGAGTACTTCGTGAGCGCAAAAAGGCGATTGGGTGGACCATTGCAGATTTTAAGGGAATCAGCCCATCGTTTTGCATGCATAAAATCTTTTTGGAAGATGGACATCGCCCAAGTGTTGAGCAGCAAAGGAGGCTGAATCCCATCATGAAAGAAGTAGTGAAGAAAGAAGTGATAAAATTGCTGGATGCAGGTATCATTTTTCCTATTTCTTACAGCAACTGGGTGAGCCCGGTTCAATGTGTACCCAAAAAGGGAGGGATGACCGTGATTGAGAATGTGAAGAATGAGCTAATTCCTACCCGCACTATTACGTGTTGGAGAGTTTGCATTGATTATCGAAGGCTCAACAAAGCAACCCGCAAGGATAATTTTCCACTCCATTCATTGATCAAATGCTAGACAGATTAGCAGGGCATGAATATTATTGCTTTCTGGATGGGTATTCAAGTTACAATCAAATTGTCATAAGCCCAGAGGATCAGGAGAAGACCATGTTTACTTTCCCTTAAGGAACCTTCGCCTTCAAGCGAATGCCATTTGGTCTTTGCAATGCACCAGCCACCTTCCAGAGATGTATGATGGCTATTTTCACCTGACATGGTGGAAAAATTCGTAGAGGTGTTCATGGATGACTTCTCAGTCTTTCGGTCATCTTATGATGATTGTTTGAAAAATCTGAGCATGGTGTTGGCCCGTTGTGAAGAAATGAATCTGGTGTTAAATTGGGAGAAGTGTCACTTTATGGTGCAGGAAGGCATCGTTTTGGGTCATAGAGTATCTAAAAGTGGCATCGAAGTTGATAAGGCAAAAGTGGAGGCAGTTGAAAAACTACCTCCACCAATTTCAGTGAAGGGCGTCCGGAGTTTCTTGGGACACGCAGGATTTTATAGGCGTTTTATTACAGATTTTTCTAAAATTTCTACTCCTTTGTACATGTTGCTGGAAAAAGATGTCAAGTTCAATTTTGATGCACCCCTTGAAGGAATTTGAGGAGCTCAAAAAGAAATTGGTAGCTTCCCCCATAATTGTTGCACCTGATTGGTCAGTACCATTTGAACTTATGTGTGATGCAAGTGACCATGCAATTGGGGCAGTGCTAGGCCAAAGGAAAGACAAAGTATTTTATTCCATCTACTATGCGAGTAAGACCCTTGATGATGCACAACTAAATTACACCACCATTGAGAAGGAGCTGTTAGTTGTGGTGTGGGCCTTTGAAAAATTTCCGGGCATACTTGGTGGGAACAAAAGTTATAGTCCACGCAGATCACACAACAATCAGGTATTTATTTACAAAAAAAAGAATCTAAAGCTAGATTGATGAGCTGGGTTTTATTGTTGCAGGAATTTGATATGGAGATAAGAGACCGAAAGTGCACTGATAACCAAGTAGCTGACCATCTGTCGAGACTGAAAAATCATTATCATGTGGAGGAGGGTGGAGATATTAAAGAAGTTTTTCCTGATGAGCAACTCTTTGCTATAACCCAAGACCCTCCTTCGTGGTTTGCTGATTATGTGAAGTATCTGGTGAGTGGGGTACTTCCTCTGGAAATAGAATCTGAAGCAAGAAAGAGGTTCTTACGCGATGTGAAGTTTTACTACTGGGATGAGCCCTACCTGTAAAAAGAATGTGGTGATCAATTAATGAGGAAATGTATTCCTGATAAAGAAGTGGAACTTGTGTTGTATGATTGTCATGCATCACCATATGGGGACCATCATGGTGGAGATAGAACAACGGCGAAAGTGCTACAATCTGGTTTTTTTTGGCCAACGCTATTCAAAGATGCCCATGCATTTGTTAAAAAGTGTGACCAATGCCAGAGAACAGGAACGATAACAAGGAAGCACGAGATGCCTTTGAATAATATCTTGGAGGTAGAGATTTTTGATGTATGGGGGATAGACTTTATGGGTCCATTCCCATCATCCAGGGGAAATAAATACATTTTGCTGGCAGTTGACTACGTGTCGAAATGGGTGGAGGCAATTGCATTGCCGACGAATGATGCCATGGTTGTCG
>ML428829.1:0-20014 GCA_005239525.1 Nicotiana knightiana | reverse complement strand
GACGTATTTGCATCCCTTTAGCTCCGTTTCCATCTCCAATTCACCTACACATAAAATAAACTCCATTAAGCACATAACAAATGTATTTTTATCATTAATGCGCATAAAATGTAAGGTATATCAGATGTTAAACTATGCAATTTAGTCTCGCATCACCGTCTCATAACCTTCTGATAATCTTTTCTTCAATCCGGAGTCTATTTCTCTCACTCCTCCAATATTATAATGCATGCTAAAACATATCATAGAACATTCTAACCATCCTCCTCTTTCTCAGAAATTATTCTACAAAAGATCGATTCTCGACCATATTGCTTCCTGAAATCTTTAATTTCCGCATTCTTAACTTTTGAACTCACTAGGACCGCTATTGAGAGTCACTCACTCTGACTGGCCCCGAATACAATCAACCCCCAAGGCTCTCCTAGCACAGGAACACCTTTTCCAATGAAACATGTGACTGAGTCACTATCCTTACAACTCGCCCATGCCTTCAGCATAACTTCTGAATCTTCCAAATCCTAACCCTGATCCAACACGGATAAATTTTTCACATATTCATCAAATCCCACGCACAATTACAATTTTACTCTTTTCCCTTAGCTGAAATAACTTGACAACATGCCGAAAAATCCTCATCCCCATGCGAAGACAATCCTACGACCCAATTGCAGATGGTGGGACTCCCCCCACTTAACCCGAAGCTACTCCTTGAACCACTCTAGACCTTGCTGAGATCCTTCCTCCTTTGATAACACGATCTTGCTCAACCAATCCGTCCAAATCTTCCAAACTCCCTTGCTAGCACTCCCTAAATACTCGAATTCTCTAGCATCATTCACACATACTATCTCTTACCGACTAGCCACTAGGACCCCTCACAGAACCTGCCAACCCCTCCATTGCTAACCTATCCCCAGAAGACAACCCACCTGTAGAAATTACCTGCTGACACCTCCCAGCGCGCTGAAATGCATGCTCTCTGCGACTTCAATACCCCACCCTATGCTCTGCTTCATTTACAAACTTACTAGTCCGTATGCTCCTCATGGACATCCATAATGCGCGAAAAATACCTCCAAGTTACAAGTTGTGCTGCCGCTCCCCCATTTTGCGACTGCTCGACTTTCGCTTCTTACACCTGGCCTCCTAGACATGGAATCATCCCCTAGCCTCATTCCAAGATCATTCTTTGTAGCTCTCAAACCAGCAGATCACCATGACTTCAAGCTCTCCGAAGATTATCCTTCTCTAGCTGCCTTCGTTATCAACACTTTTTTGGGTGATGAACCACCGCATCTCACGATCTCTGCCAACCGTTTTCTTCCATACTTATTCTCGATACTCTTACCCCACAAAATCGAAGAAACCATAGCACCGACAAACTTGACACATTCCATTCGCTCAACAACGACGACTACACGTCCCAGGTGCATACCCCATCTCACTTGAAGACACCAAGTCTTACTACTTTATCAATCCCAACCAAGCCATTCATACTCCAAATGCCTTCCCTCTGTCGGAACAAAAGCACTGAAACCTCTAAATCACACTCTGAGAAGACCTCCCTTCAAACCATTCATCTTCCCCAACATACAGGCAAACGTTCTATCATCATATCGACACTGCGCGACAATCAATTGCAACCATCATCACTATCTGAGCACAGCCTTAAGGATCCTAGAAACACAGCTACTGAGCTGAAACAACATATTACCCTTTCACAGGGCCATAACAACAACCATGGCCATTTACACATGGAAGCATCTCGAATTACATTCATAGTACCATTTCCATTCCTCAAATTACTGATCCATAGCAAGCTCATCGTGATGCGTAAGATTGAGTAGGAATGAACATAGGCATAAGACTCAAAGGAAATGAACTCGCACGATGAATAATCAAGAAGGTAAGTACTCCTAACAGCCCTATAGCCTCTTGAAGATAAGTACATACGTCTCTGTACCGATCCGCAAGACTACTACACTTTCTCATGACGCGTGAGACCTACGGGAACCTAGCACTCTGATACTATTTTGTCAGGACCCAAAATCCCTAGGTCGTGATGGCACCGGACACCACTGTCAGGCAAGCCACGTCCTTAATTAGTTGAAATATATTCATGTTTTAATGTTTTTGAAACCGTTACCTTTTCTTGCATTTCATAATCAAATAAAAAAAATTTCATAAATTAAATACCACAACAAATAAAGTTCTGTTATTTAAAAACAGTGATCTAAAGATTTCACTTAAACAATTATCCCAATACATATCCCAGAACCCAGTGTCACAAATACATGAGCAATTTCTAAGAGTTTTACAAATACTACAAAGTCTGTCCAAAATGCAACTGGACAAGGAAATTTTAAAACATAAATAAATAAGGTTTGAAGGAGACTCTATCAGCTACGGATCGCCTCCGGAAGATGCAGCTCGCCTAAGTCTCTGAATCCTCCATATTCTCTATATAAGTACATGTGCAATAGCAAGGGCGATATGAGTACAAAAACAACGTGTACTCAATAATTCTCCCACCTAACCTCAGAGAGGTAGTGACGAGAGGTCAATTTAGACACTTACTAAAGGTCCATTTAAAATATTTAAGAGTGACGCTAAGCATGGTTTTATCATAGGCAGTTTATAAAACAGGATTTAAACATCCTTCAATTTCGTTCACATTTAACACTTTATATCTTCGTCATATTCACAATTAATCAACATGGTGATTTAATCAGATAATAATAATTCAACGGAAGGAACAACTTCTTCCAAAAAAAAGTCCTTTTTAATAACTTTAAGTCTTTGCCATTTCAATCGACAATTTAACATTTCAGGCCAATAATCAGGCAAATCTCATAGCAACTACGCAACAAATATCATGCGCAAGAAATGCCGACATTCGAACGGCGCGGACCAACAATAATAAACTGTGCACTACCAAGGGGTCGACCGGCTCGAACCATAGATGCATCTATCTGCCCGGCTCGCGAATCTATCATGCGACGCGGTTAACATAATACGGCTAGCCTGCTCGTGAATCATACATGCGACTCAGGTGCTCATATGAATACATACACAAATACCGGGTCTTCCTGCTCGCGAATCACTCAAGCGACTCAGGCACCCAAATCTTACACATATCCACACAATAAATTCATATTTTTATCAAGAAAATTGTTTTTCGCAGGAATGTGGTAAAATCGTTATTAAAAGAAATATGAAATATAGGTTTTGAAATTTTTGTTTTTGAAACTCATTTGTCAAATGTAGTGATACTCCAGGATACAATCCAGTCCAGGTACGCATATTCACAGCGGAAACAAATTCTCTTTTTAGGAGATTAACAATATGATCTCTAGCTTTCTTTTAAATATTTAATTATGCTTTCGGTCATATTAGCAGTTCAATGATACAGGCAGGGTTACAGGTACACAAATAAAGCATGTTAGTGGGTCCTAGGCTACCCGGACATGGCATAATAGTAGCTACGCACGGACTCCCGTCACCTCGTGCGTACGTAGCCCCAAAAGATAATAGCATGTAGTGAATTAATTCACCTAGGGGGACGATTCCCCCTCACAAAGTTAGAAAGGAGACTTACCTCGCTCCGAAATTCCAACACCAGCTTCCAAGCCCTTCCGATGACTCCAACGGACGCATAACGCTCCGAAAATACCATATAAATGACTATGCAATGAAAATTCATCCTAATACTCACAACAAGTTCAGAAAATATACTTTCCCAACCCCGCTCAGTGAAATGACCAAAATACCCTCAGGCAATTTCTTGAAGGTACATTCTACCCATAGCCTTACTAACTCAAATATTCATGCTCAATTCATGGATAAAATCCAACGTTACATTTTCTAGGTTTTTCTTCCAATTTTTCCCACAATTCCTACATCAAATCATGCATCAATCTTGTATTGCCTTAGAAACAAGTAGAAGAACTTACCTCTTGATGCTTGGTGAAATCCCCCTTGAAAGCTCTCAAAAAATAGTCTCAACCCAAAGAAAAATAAGAGAGAAATGGCCCAAATCCGATTTTAAAATTATCTGCTCACGCACCTTTTCGCACCTGCTACGGTCCTCACTCCGCACCTGCGATCTCGTAGGTGCGACCAAATCACCCGCACCTGTGGTTTCACTCAACTCCAGCCAAATCGCACTTGCGCCCCCACTGCCCGTACCTGAGGCTTCGCAGGTGCGGAATATCCATCGCACCTGTGGCTCCCAACCAAGTCTGCCCACTTTCGCACCTGCGACTCCCAAGCCGCACCTGCGGCCATTTCCTCGCAGGTGCGATTACACCAGATGAAAGCAGCTTCAGCCCTTTTCCAACTTCAACTTTGATCTGTTAACCACCCGGAATCCACCCGAAGCCCCCGAGACCCTGTCTAATCACACCAACCTGTCCCAAAACATGACACGGACTTGCTCGAGCCCTCAAATCACATCAAACAATGCCGAAATCACGAATCTCTCCCAAATCCAATTCTTTAAGAACTTCGAATTTCAAACTTCTACATCTGATGCTGAAACCTATCAAATCACGTTCGATTGACCTTAAATTTTTTCCGCACAAGTCATATTCAACATTATGGACCTGCACCAACTTCCGGAATCGCATTCCGACCTCGATATCAAAACTTCCACTTCCGATCGGATTTTTCCAAAAACCTTCAAATTTCTTTCTCTAGCCAAATGCCTCCAAAATGACCTACGGACATCCAAATTCACTTCTGATCGCGCTCCTAATTCCAGAATCACCATACGGAGCTATAACTAGACTCAGAATCCCAAACGGACATCAATATCACTGATATGCACTTCAAGCCCAAATTCATGAAATCCTTCTAAAATGCTAACTTTCACAATATATGCCGAAATGCTCCCGAGTTATCCAAAACCCAATCCGGACCTACATCCAAGTCCGAAATCATCATACGAACTTGATGGAACCTTCAAATTCTAATTCGGAGATCGTTTACTAAAAATTCCAATCTTAGTTGATTTCTCCAACTTAAGGCTTCTGAAATGAGAATTTCCTATCCAAATCAATTCTAAACTTCGTGGAATTTAATTTCGACCACGCCCACGGGTCATAATACCTTAAACAGTGCTGCTCACGACTTCAAACTGCTGAACGACGCGCTAGAACTCAAAACGACCGGTCGGGTCGTTACATAATTAATAGAAATGCCGCTCGGCATATACGATAACAACTCTCGAAAAATACATACAGAATTTTTTCAAGACCCGGAACATCATAAGTCTCAAGCTTCTAAGAATTTACTAACTGTTCTATACATCAGTATTTATAAGTAGTAAAAGAAGAACTACACAAGAGATAGAGGGAGACTCCTAGGTCTGCGAACACGGCAAGTACCTTGAAGTCTCCATAACATCAACAGATGCACAATTAATAGGGAGGCTGGAATGGTGTACCTAGATCTGCACACGAAAACATGTGCAGAAGAGTAGCATGAGTACACCACAATGGTGCCCAATAAGTGCCAAGCCTAACCTCGGTCGAGTAGTGACGAGGTCAGGTGAGGCCTACTGGTAAATAACAAATAAGGTAGTAGATATACAGTATAATATTAAACTAGAATTAACGAAAGAAATTGCAGCAAACAATAGTACAACACACAGGTTAAACAACGAGGGAACTCCCAAGATACCGTCTCGTAGTCCCAAAATAAATATCCAGGGAGAACTCCCGAGGTACCGCCTCGTATTCTCAAAATTAAATATGCAGGGAGATCTCCTGAGGTACCACCTCGTAGTCTCAAAAGTAAATGTACATGGGGATCTCCCGGGATACTGTCTCGTAGTCCCAAAAGTAAACATGTAAGGGGATCTCCCGAGATACCGTCCCATAGTCCCAAAGTAAATATGCAGCTCAAACAAAAGGAAGATAACAGTTACAACAAGAAAACCTACAATTTATACTAGGTACAAGTCAAGAAAAGAAGAACCAATACACTAAGCATGCTACAAAGAGTTCAGATAAGCAAGTAAGACATGTAGACATGCTATTCTAGGCTAACAGGATAACTGCACATGCTAGTATACTCAAATAAGATGAAAACATGTTATTACTCTGTAAAAAAAGAAGAGGTTTTTCAAGCCCGTGTACGCACTCGTCACCTTTCTTACACGGTGCTCACATATTGTAACAACAACAATCCTAAGGGGATTTCCCCATACAAGATTAGGCAAGCCACTTATCTCCAACCATGCTCAATCAATCGCTAGAAATGCTTTTCCAAAAATCAATTACGTACCATAAATATATCTATAAGGAGCTAATTGTTATAAATAAAGTGAATGCATATTGATGTTCATTTAATCCATTCATACATTATATACAATGTACTACTTGGATAGATGCACCTATTAATTCGTATGATGTATCTAGTGAGTTTTGGGTGTATCTTGTATAGTATAAATAGGACATTCTTTGCCTATGGAAGAAGACAGAAGAAACACATTTGAATAAGATAATTTTACATTCTCCTCATATACATCTTGTCTTTATTACTATATTGTTCTATTTTGCTCTCATTCTTAATATGTTATCAGCACGAAATTCTAATCAAATTTATCATCTCTAGGTTGTGTTTGAATAAGGTAAATTTCTTTTAAACATATTCCAGTATTGCTGCTATGCATGTTTGTATGTAAAATCTTCTTTATGTTTGAGTTATCTCCGATGATCATGCTTAAAGTAGTTTCACCTACACAATAATATGTAATCTATAATAAATAATTCATGCGTCTGTAATTCAATGATTTCTCCTATCTAATATTTTACTGAATTTCATCTATCAACTTTATAAAGAAACAAGAGGTCATAATCTCATGCTAGACTCATTATCATTTAAGTGTCCAACTAAGTTTCAGTCTGACTTTATAATTTTTTAAGTAATTAAAGATGTAGCATACGCCGTCTATTATATGTTATTTTCAATTTAAAGTCAGCATATTCATTAGAATTAAATTCATAGCGATTTTATTCTCATGCAATCATGATTCTGGCTTGTTCATCATAAAGAAATTTACTACATATGTCAATTCTTACTCTTAAACAGTAAATAATATCTATTAAAACTAATTGATGAATATGCCCAGAATGATATACAATATCTTTTCAGTGTTTTTGTATTTCATGGTTATTCGCATGCTTTATTCACCTTATATATGTCAACGTATATTTTGTTTTCTATATCTATGTTGCATTTCGGGTTTTACTACCTGTCACAAAATGATAGATTTTGATTTTTTTTAAATTATTTTTTGGGATAGTTTTACTATCTCGAATTTATCAAAGCTTGAATTTGTGGCACTTGACATCTCTGGGAATAATTATTTTCCATGGGTACTTGATGCTGAAATTCACCTTGACTCTAAAGGTCTTGATGACATTATTAAAGAAGGAAATGAAGCATCAAGTCAGGATAAGGCGAGAGCCATGATTTTCCTTCGCCATCATTTTGATGAAGGGTTAAAAAGTGAATATGTAACCTTGAAAGATCCATTTCAGTTATGGGCTAGTTTGAAGAAACGATATGACCACCTAAAGGTCACGGTATTTCCAAGAGCTCGTCGTGAGTGGATGCACTTATTGCTACAAGATTATAAGATCATAAGTGAATATAATTCTGATATATATATAGAATAATTTCTCAACTAAAATTATGTGGGGAACCGATGAATGATGAGGACATGTTGGAAAAGACTTTTTCCACTTTTTATTCTCCAAATATGGTGTTACAATAGCAATACCGTGAAAAGAGAATTTCATGCATTTTGGTGGCTGAACAACATAATTCCCTTTTAATGAAAAATCATGAAGCCCTCCCCACTGGATCAGCTCCATTTCCATAAGCGAATCTGGGAACAATAGATCCAAAATCTGAAAAAAGACAATAATTATTGTGGCCGTATAAATATACGTGGGCATGGCAAGGGGTGAAATAATAATCATCATGGTAGTGGTCGTTATAAACAAGAGAACAATAAGAATTATAAGAATAATCCTTCAAAAGGAAAAGGTAATGCTTGCCATCGATGTGGTATGAAAAATCATTGGGCACGAATTTGTCGTACAACTGAATATTTTATCAAAATTTATCAAGCATCTATAAAAGGGAAACAAAATAAAGTTGAGACTCACTTGACCTTTCAAAATGATGTTGAGGCGGGCCCTGTGAATAATCATGATAAAGTTGAAGCAAATCTTGTCTATAAAGATGATATTTTTGAAGGCTTTGCAGATATTAACTATTTAGAAGTTGGAGACTTCTTTGAGAATCATAACTGAAGACTTATTATTAAAAAACAAAAGAAATTATAAGAATAAATGTATTTATTTGTATGAAGTTCATATTTTGAAAACTTTTTATGTTGTCCGTATTTAATTTCCTAAATGTAGTTTTTTTTGTTCTTAAATTTTTCAATTTTACTTATGATGTATTTTTTTTTCTTGAAGAATATGAAAACTTCTCAGTCTTCAATTGGCCGTATGAATAATAAAGAAGAAATATGTCTTCTGGATAGTGCTACAACGTACACCATATTAAGAAAATAAGAGATATTTCTCTTATTTAATTATGAAAGAAGCCAATATCATAACAATATCTGGTAGTAAAAAATTAATTGAGGGCTCTGGAAGAGAGACCGTATTACTACCAGGAGGAACTATATTGGTTGTTGATGATGCATTATATAGTAGCAGGTCTCAAAGAAACTTGTTGAGTTTCAAAGATATTCGCCAAATGGTTTTCATATTGAGACCACCAATGAAGGAAAGGTTGAATACCTTTATATTACTACAATAAAAGCGGAAAAGAAGTATTTACTTGAAAAGCTTCCCGCATTTTCCTCCGGATTATACTACACTAATATTAGTGTAGTTGAATATCATGCCATAGTAAATAAGGAGTTTACTAATGATTTTACTATTTGGCATGACCTGTTGAGCCATCCCGGTTATAATATGATGCGCAAAATAATTGAGAATTCACATGATCATTCATTGAAGAACCAAAAGATTCTTCAAACTAAAGAATTCTCTTATGTTGCATGTTCTCAAGGAAAACTGATAATTAGACCACCAATAATTAAAGTTGGAGTTGAATCCCCTGCATTTTGGAACGCATACAGGGTGATATATGCAGGCCCATACACCCTCTATGTGGACCATTCAGATATTATATGATTTTAATAGATCCATCTATAAGATGGTCACATGTGTGCTTGTTATCAACCCGTAATTTGGTCTTTGCGAGGCTACTAGCTCAGTTAATAAGGTTAAGAGCACAGTTTTCAGATTATGCAATTAAGACACTTCGTCTTGATAATGCTGGTGAATTTACATCCCATGCCTTTAATGATTATTGCATATCAACTGGGATAACAATTGAACATCCAGTTGCTCATTGTTGAGCCAAGTCACTGCATAGTTTTGAAGATTGACAAATGCCTGACCAGTTGAACCAGGTCCATCAGAGCACACATACTTGACCTGACGCATTGGCATATGAACCGTATATGCATAGGAGATGAATACAATTATGAAGTATCAATGAACAAACAGAGTGTCTCCTAATGCGAAAAGGTTTCAAATTGATAAGAGAATAGACGTTGAATTCAGCAAGGACAGTAACGAAGGAAGGAAGTTGAGTTTAATACGAACTCTTTCTCCCAGGAAGAGTTGTACCAGAACTTAACGACAAACTCAACAACTGACTCTATAAATAATTGAAGTATTCTTGCTTGAATTACCAACGCACAAGTGCAGAAGTGAATCAAGATCTGAAAGCACCGGAGATTTTGCAAGCAGAATTACTGTGCGATACAAAGGCTACAGACCAACTACAAGAACCAGTTCCATCTGTTTGCCATTGAGTCTAGTTGGTTATAGTAGGCGATTTAATATTGTATTTATTCAGCTTTCATAGAAGAAATTGTAATAGGTACACATTGTTCAAGTTACAGTTAACTTGAAGCTTGTAGAAATTAGCTAGAGGTTAGTTACTACGAAGAGATTAGAGTTAGTCCTAGGATTACAAAAGAGTTTATTTTGTAAGTCCGTTTGGCTCAGAGTTTTGGTGAAGAGTTTAAGCAAATATATTGAGCATTAGGTCGTGGTTTTTTCACCTTTTGAGCCAGGTGTTTTCCACGTAAAAATCTCTGTGTTTTTACTTTACTGCTTTTATTATTCTGCAACAGTAGAAGTTGGAACACCAAGAAGAACCAGGTTCTTTTAGAGAGACAGCACTCGAAAAATTGGATACCACACAAATTAACCTATCTTTTTGTGTGGTATTGACGTCTAAAACATCAATTGGTATCAGAACACGTTATCCTTGAAAGGCTAACACCTTGGTGAAAATCAAGATGAGTGCACCACCTGGAAACTGGGAGGGTCAATCAACTGCAAGGCCACCACTCTTCAATGGCCAGTATTACTCTTGGTGGAAGAACAGGATGAAGGATCACCTGATTAGAGAAGATTATGGACTCTGGGACATAGTCATGATGGTCATCTAGCCACCATGAATAATATTTTTGAAGGTGTAGAAGTACAAAAGACTAGAGCTTACTGCACTGCTGAGGATCTGAAGAAATGGGAGAAGAATACAAAGGCCAAAAAGTGGCTAGTGTGTGGACTAGGTCCAGACGAGTACATCAGAATCCAAAGTTGAACCACTGCCAAAGAGATCTGGGATACCTTGCAAGTAGCCCATGAAGGAACACCTCAGGTAAAAAGGTCAAGAGGTACTCTACTATACTCTCAGTATGAAAACTTCACTATGAAAGAAGGAGAGACTATCCAAGAGATGTACACAAGGTTCACAACCTTGACTAATGAACTGAAGTCTCTTGGAAGAGTCATTCTTGAAGAGGACAGGGTTGAGAAGATCCTGACAAGGGTCTTGCCTATTTCCTGGGAAAGCAAAATCACTACTATCCAGGAATCCAAAAATATGGCAACCCTGAGATTGGATGAGCTGATTGGAAACCTCACTGCCTATGAACTCAGAAGGCAGACAATGAAGATGGATGGTCCAAAGAAGGAAAGGAGTGTAGCACTAAGTATCACTGAGGGAGCAGATCTGGAGGAAAATGAGATGGCCATGATTACCAAAGAATTTAGAAACTTTCTCATGAGGAAGAAGGGCATCTCTAGAGGAGGAAACTACAACAAAGCAAAAGCTCCAGAAAGTCCAAACAACGAGGGATGCTACAAATGTGGTAAGACTGACCATCTAATAAAAACTGTCCTCAGTGGGAAGTAGAATGGAAAAAGGAGAGATATGAAAGAAGGAACTGGTCCAACCCAAGAAAACCACAACAAAGGCTATGGTTGCTGCTTGGGGGGAAATTTCAGATGAGGAATCAGAAGATGGGGAGACTGAAGATCAGGCGCTCATGGCAATTGGATAATCTGATGAGGAATCACATGAAGAACCAGAGGTAAGTATCTCCCATCTTAAAAACAAAATAAATTTCCTATCTAAGAAAAAACTCTGTGAGTTTCTACTTGATTTCATAGATGATTCTGAGGAAACAACAAAAGAGAAGGATCAACTATCTAAAGAATGTGCAACGCTAAAAGAAAAGTGCATGAACCTGGAAATCAGAGTCAGTGAATCTGAAAAGAAAAACACTGTCTTGTTGAACCAGGTTCATCCACTTGAGACTGAGATTCTAGAACTGAAATCTGAGAACTTAAAACTGAGATTAGGATCAAGTAAAAAGGTTGTTGATCACTCTTAAAATATCATCCGAACTTAGTCGAGCCCTCGAATCACACCAAACAATGCTAAAAACATGAATCACCCTCCGTTCAAACTTAATGAACTTGAAACTTCAAATTCCTACAACCGATGCCGAAAGCTATCAAACCACGTCCGGTTGACCCCAAATTTTGCATACAATTCATATTCATCATTATGGACCTACTCCGATTTTCGGAATCGGAATCTGACCCCAATATCAAAAGTTCCACTTCCGGCCAAAATCTTCAAAAATTCGACTTTTGCCATTCCAAGCCTAAATAAGCTACAGACCCCTAAAACACAATCCGGACACGCCTCTGAATTCAAAATCACCCAACGGAGCTAGAAGAACCAACGAAACTCCATTCCGTAATCGTCTTCACATAGTTCCGACTACGATCAAAATCCTAAGACTTAAGCTTTCGAAAGTGTTCCAAACACTCCGAAACAACAACCAACACCCTTGGCAAGTCACATAAGCAGTAAACAGGGGATCAGGGCTATAACTCTCAAAATGACTTACCGGGTCGTTACACTTCGTCAGTGTGTGCGCCACTTGGTTCCTTGCACGGTAGACATATGTAACATCCAGTCGGCCCATTGCATCTAGCAGGAACTTTCAGTCATGAAGAAAATTAACATTAGCTTTGTTGTTAAATTTTGTCATTTAGTAAGGAGAGTAATATCTGGCAGTCTGTTTCCACTATTATTAGTGTACGATTTTTTGTGAAAGCTAGTTCCAAACCCTTGAGTAAAGCAATTATTTCCCCTTGTATTGGTGATGAGGCCACTATGTGACTAGAGAATCCATCAATCCAGTTTTTGATTGAATCTCTGATGATTCCCCCTGTTCCTTCGATGTTGGATTTTTTTTGGTATGCCCCATCAATATTAAGTTTATAGATGTTTGGTGGTGGTATGCCCCATTGCGTGTGAAATTATTTTATGATTGTCAATTAGTTTAGAACAATTGTTGAAGTAGTTGTTGTTACGGTTGAGCAATATATGCCATAGAATAATGGGAGTTATAACTGAAAGGGGGATTGTCGTGTTATTGGGTAGGTTAATGTTCAAAGTATAGGTACACATACTCTTTATCTATTCTAATTAATTTGAGGTTGATGTTGTAATGCTTAATACTCGCCATATGGCATTGTTCATTGGGCATTGAAAGAATATATATGGTTCATGTTCTCCTCTTCCCCACAGAGTTTGCAGTTATTAGAGTTTATTATCTTCCTTTGTTTTAGAATAGATGCAGTGGGAAGTTGTTGATGAACTAATAGCCAGAAAAAAAATTTGAGCTTGTTGTGGCATGGTTCTCTCCATATCCAAAAAATATTAAAATTTTTAAAATTTTGATTTGTTTCTGTTAGCTTGATGAAAAGGTTGTATGCGGATTGTGTTGTAAGATTCCCATCCTCCGCTTCTTTCCAGAAGAATGAATCGTTTGTGTTGTCAGAAAATGGGATGTATATTGTGTTACGAGGTCAGAAATTGTAGGTGAGGGGTTGTATGATATAGCATCGAGGTTCCATTGTTTATTATTAATGATTTGAAATAGTTTTTTTATTAGAGTCTTCTTTATTAAAGGGCCCTTTTATTAATTCTCTTTTTTTTTTTGCCAATAATCCATATCTCTTCCAAAATGTTTATATGCTGTCCACTTGTAACATTCCGATCAAGTACTCTAGAAAATAATAAGTATGCTTTTGAAGTGCTTTTCCAAATGTAGGAGTCATTGTTTTTAGAAGTCATATTTGTTCTTTGCCTATAATTGAGATATTTACCCTTAATCACTTTGGCCTAGAGTGACTCAGGATTGGAAAGGTATCTCCATAATAAACTTGAAAGGAGGGAAATTTTTTTTCTTTTTGCATTGTACAACCCAAGACCTCCATCTTGCTTAGGCGATGTTACCGTATCCCAATTAATATGATGTAGTTTCATGTGGTCCCTGGTAGAGCCCCATAGGAAATCTCGTTGGATGCGGTCAATATTGTTTATAGTCTTTTCTGGTAGGAGGTTCAGTTGTATCGAGTGAGTGGGGATGGCCAAAAGAGTATATTGTATCAGAGTTAATCGCCCAGATAAAGTTAAAAGTTTGACTTTCCATCTTTTTAGTCATGTGTTCATCCTATCAAGTAAGAATTGGTAGTCTGAACTTTTTGGTTGTAAATTGGTAATTGGAAAGCCTAGATATTTTTTCACATTGTTTGTGGTCTTAATGTTTATGATGGTAGCTAGGGCTGTTTGGACGGGGGATGTTACATTTGAGGAAAAAATTAGTTTTGGTTTTGAAAAATTATTCCCTGTCCTGATTGATGAGATATAAAGTTGAATACGTTTATGATAGAACTTGCACTAGTGTTATCCGCCTCTGAGAAAAGAGTAAGATAATCAGCAAATAAGAGGTAGGATATTGCGGGGTCATTTTGGCTCAGTTTAATATATTACTAGTTCAAGATATCTACTTCATGATCAATGCATCTTGTTAGAGATTGCATACAGATTATGAATAGATATGGTGAAAGTGGGTCACCTTGTCAAATACCTCTTGATGGTTCAAAAAATTTGGTAGGTTTTCCATTAGAAATTATTCATATTGTAGTACTAGATATACAGTTCATGATTAGGGTTATTAGGTCTTGTGAAAAATTTAGTGCTTGCAGTGAGCTCCTAACAAATGACCATTCGAGTCTGTCAAAAGCCTTTTCTAGATCAATCTTGAGCATCATTTTCCTAGTCTTGCCAATACATTTCCTGAAAAAGTGGATGGCTTTTTTGAGAATTATTGCATTATCAATTGCTCTCCTTCCTGGAATAAAGCTACACTGGTTAGGACTAATTATAATATAGAGAAAGGAGTGCATACAGTTTACTATAATTTTGGTAATAGTCTTGTAGATTGTGTTATAAAGATCAATGGGCCTATATTAAAAGATATTTTTTGGGTGCTTGACTTTTGGAATAAGTGTGATGAAAGTATTGTTTATGTCCTGCGCGATCACTAATGTAGTAAAAGCTTTAATACATGTATCAATGATAGCTGATTTTGTGTCATTCCAGTATTTTTGGAAGAAGAATGGGTGGATGTCGTCTCGGCCTGATGCATTTAATAGTTTAAAGAATTCTATAGCATTATTGATTTTGGATACTAAAAGAGGTGTAACAAGAGTTTCCTTATCTTGATAAGAGGGTATGTAAAGTAGGCTTGGGTTAGTTGTCGTGGTTTTGGGCCATGAAGTTAGTTCACTTGTGTAGATATCTTTAAAGTGTCCTATGATAATATCTTCTATTTCTTGAGGGGCAAATATGTAATTACAAATAGAGTCATTAAGTTCTAATATCCTATTTTTCCCGCTCTGTTGGATGCCGAACGTATGAAAAAATTTGGTGTTAGCATCCCCGTCATTAATCCATTTTACTCTTGATCTTAATTTTCAAGTCTTTTTTCGTTCTGAAGGATTATGTTATATTTTTTTATCAGATTTTTTTCTAGGTTGTGGTGGAATTGACTTTTTATTTTTGGTAGCCTGTTTTGGATACTTAGAATTCGGGAGAGTAGTATTTTTTTTTAATTTTCTTAAAGGTACTCCTATTCTATTTTTCCACATGTTATGTGAAGGAAGAAATTGCAGTTTTGGAATTGTTATTATTATTTCAATGTTGCTTTACTATATTAGTAAAAAGCGGATGACTAAGCCGCATTGTTTCAAAGGGAAAAACATGTGTTGGCTTATTAATTGGTCTTGTCGGATTAAGTAGCAGTGGGCAGTGGTTCGAGTGAGTACGTGGCATGTGTGTGACAGTGGCATGTGGGAACATCTTCACCTAGTCAGAGTTGCCAAGAAAACGATGTAATCTTTCTAAAATTTGTTGTCGTTTTTAATCCTTTTATTTGTCCATGTAAACCTTGGCTCCACAAATTCCCAGATGAATCATATCAATTGCATTCAGGCAGTTTAGAAAGGCAAGTATTCTTTTACTTTTGATGGGACTTCCTCCAAACTTTTTCGGAGGCGGCGGTGACTTTAAAGTCTCCGCATAATAGCCAGGGATGTTTATTATTTTTTGCAACTATTTCTAGTTTTTTCCATAATATTTTTCTATTTTGCAATAAACCAACGAGAAGCCAAGGTTTAGATGATCTACTGACCTGAATATTGGCATGGATTTCTTGGTCATTGATTTCTACTGATCCATTTCCAGCTCCTCATGCTTCCACATTAGCAGCACCCTACCTGAGAATCTATCTGTGCTAATTTCAAACAATTCAATGAAGCCAATAAATCTCATGAGCTCATAGCGACTCTGCATATGCGTCTCAGTCAAGCAAATTATTGACGGGTTGTTCCAGTCAATGATGTTTGTGATATTGCACCTGAATTCTCGGTTGTTGCAGCCCCTGTAGTTCCAAAGGAGGATCTTCATTTTGGGTTCATTGGTTATTTGTGAGCTCGCACTTGGAGCTAGTGACATGCGCCGATGTACAATCAGTGGGTGGTCCTCGCCATTGGTCACTGCTAATGGCAAGTATTTCTCCACTTGTGTTGGCAGAATCAGTGTGGTATATTTGTGGATTATCGAGTAGGGGGTATATGCGGACGTTCACTGCGATTCTGAGTACGTTCTTTAGTACCATAATGAAGAATCATTTTTCTTTGTTTTCTTGGGGTGTTGTCGAGAGTGACTCCCTCAGTGTGATGTGTTGCAGCATTTGATCTAGGATGCTAGGTTCCTGCACTTCTGGGTTCATTAGGATGATGATATCCTCTTCCGGGTTCAAAGGGGACAATGGCTCTAGTGTTATTGTATTCTCCTCGATATTCAGATTGTCTGGCAGATTGATCTCCTCCATTTTTGGTGACGAGAGCAACCAACTATTTTGTAGGGGTGTATGGACCTCCTGAACCTTTGATGTTTGGTAGTTTACCTGAGTCTATGGTGGTTGTTGCACTGGTTCATTCAGATATATCACCATCTCCATCCCCACTATTTCCTGAGCGAGCATTCTCTCCGTGGAGATCCCTGTGTTTGTACCCTACCCCTGCTGAAGCTGCTCTATAAGCTTCTGAGTGTTCTCCAGGAAAATTTGTGCATGTTGGAGAAGTCCATGTACCAATCATGAAGCTGGTGGTGGTTATTACATGGTTGCTATTGCGGTGGGCGTGTGGTTCATGGCCACTGGGACCGGGACTGGTATTACAGTTGTTTGAAAATAGTAGTTGGTCGTGTGAGTTTGGTGGTGGTGGTAGGGAATGTAGGACTCGTTGTCTCTGTTATGGCGTGGATAGTGGTGGCGACGCTGGTGGTGGTAGTTGTTGTGGTGGTGGTAATTGCAGTACATCTTTAGTTGTGTGGTTGCTGTTGTCATTGCAAATTGTTTTGGTAGTGATGTTTGTTGTGGGAGTGGCCGCATGGGTTGGGTTTTTGTTTTGTTGGGGTGATGGAGATAACATTGAGTGAGAGTTTGAGTGATGGACTTTTCGGGGGCAGCGTCAATGTAGATGGTAGGTTTAGAATAGGTTTCATAATAGGTAATAATTTGCATACCGGAGTGTTGTGCAAGACATTTTGTTGCGCAAAAGGCGTCATCTGATGCTGTGGTGGAAATGTTATGTGTGTATCCTTGTTGTATCTATTTTGGGGGGATGTTGTCAATGATGTTGTATGCGTAGCAATTTCTTTTTTGTAAAAGTGATATTTGTTTTGGGTACAGGTATTGGTGTAGTGTAGTTATTGGAAGGAAGGACACTTCGTTTGTGACGCCGTAAATAAAAATGGGCGATTTATTTCTTCTTGGTGATGTTTAATGGGTGATGTGGTGGCTGACCCATTGGTTTTTGCTTGTTTGCTCTTTCTTTCTTTGGTAGTTTGTTTTCCAAATTTAATTGACTTAGGATGCTGAATTGATTTTGTTGAGTAAGGCTAGTTGACCTTTCAGGTGCTGTATATTTGTTTGACCCATTATCTGTCTCGGCCTCCAAGTTTGAGGTAAATGTAGGTATGGGTCCGGAATTCAAGTAGGTTATATTTGGACAAATAGAACTAAAATAAGTCCAAAAAAAATATAGAACAGATCTATATATAACGTCATAGTATATGGCGTTATACACTAATGGTAACTGTGTCGTTAGTGTATAGCGCCATATACTATGGCGTTATACCTTCTGAATCTGTCAGACACAGGTATAACGACATAGTATGTGGCGTTATACCTATTTTTTAGGTAATTGTGCCGTCGTCTTTAAGAACGAGTCCTCCTCCTTCTTCCCCCATTTTTTAATATCCTTCTTCTTCATTTGGTCCCCCACCCTCGATTCTGCCCATTTTTAAAAAAAAAAAAAAAAAAATTGGTTCCCTCCCCCCGTCACATAAAAATTGAAGAGTTTTGGTCCCACTTTCGAGTAGAGCATCGTATTGTTGTTGATACACATTTTCGGAGTCAAAATTTCAATTTATTCGAGGTATTTCGTTTTATTATATGTTGAAACTTTAATAATAATGCATATATTTTTATTTGTATGTGTTCTATTTCGTTTTTTGTTATTTTTTTGCGAAACTACTATGTTAAATTTATCCGGTTCGTTTTGTGTTATTTTTTGGCGAAACTAGTATGTTAAAATTTATCCGGACTTAATAATTGTTTTTATATATATGTGTTTCATGTCGTTTTGTGTTTTAATTAAATTTATTTGTTGTTCATGTTTAGTTTAGATTATTTTTTAGCGTAGCAAAATCTAGACCTTTTTAGCGTAGTAAAATGCAGACCCTTGTAGCGTAGTAAAATGTAGAGCTTTGTAGCGTAGTAATGTGTAGTATTGTAGCGTATAAATACTTTAGTTTAAGTATCTTACACTGGTAGTCGAAAATGCAAACTTTGTACAATTAAGTTNGAGCATAGATCCGAGTATATATGGGACGGACAGTTGCTTACGCAGACTTTCCGGGCCAGGAGAGTGGAGTACATGTGGGAGTTTTTGAATGATAGAGCTCTACATCCCCGCGTGGTCCATTACCTGGAGGATCTAGGATTTTACCGGATTATTAGGATTGGCCGGATACAGCTCGACTGGGCTTTGATCACGGCGTTGATTGAGCGGTGGCGACCGGAGACGCACACTTTCCACCTGCCCATCGGTGAGGCCACCATCACCCTTCAGGACGCCGAGATTCTATATGGCCTGCCAGCTGATGGCTTGCCAGTTTTGATGCCGTATAACATGAGATATTATCAGCGGCAGGCCTATTGGGATTATCTGGAGAGGCTCACTGGTTTCAGGCCTGTGGACCAGGCGGTCGGGTCTGGGTCCAGCCGTCTGCAGTTGACCTCCATTATAGCGCACCTGGAGGAGATCCACCATACTATCACTGACGAGTCAGAGGAGGTGGATGTGGTACGATATACGAGGCTGTTATTGCTCGTTATACTTGGTGGGTTATTCCCGAACACTTCGGGAAACCTAGTGAGCCTCCGTTTTCTGCACCATATTGATAGGTTCGAGACTACATCCACGAACAGTTGGGGTGCTGCTGTCCTTTCATTCCTGTATAGGCATTTGTGTCGGGCTTCTATCGGCACACAGAGAGATGTTTGTGGCTTTCTGCCGCTTCTACAGGTGATAACATACCTCCATAATATGTCCATTAGTTGCAATTGTACCTAGTTATAGTTATTCTTATACTTTAAGTCAACTTTTTATGTTAGGTTTGGGCATGGGAGCGATTTCTGCAGTTTCAGCCACCACTACCACAGCTACCGGCTAATGTAGAAATTTCGGAGCTTCCTCTAGCCTGGAGGTGGGTTGTGCGTCGTGCTCTTGCACGAGATTATGATGCCCATCATAATCTCCCCCTCTGCGGGGATGTTTTGGATCTGCTGGACGACGCACAGGTGAATATCTAAATAAACTTACCTGGTATATTTTAACGTAGTTATGCGCCTACTAACAGTCTGTGTTCTTATTTGATAGTTCATCTGGACGCCGTACATCGATGATCTGTTAGATACACTGCCAGCATATTGCAGGTTTGGCCGACAGATTTGGATGTCTTCTGTCCCGATGGTATGCCTCGATATGTTGAACATCATGCCTCCGAGCGAGTATGTCGTCAGTTTGGCCTGCCGCAACCTATACCGAGTCCGCCTACATGACATGCCAGACACTTTGAGAGGGATGATCGGTCCAGGGTGGACGACACATTTACGGCATGGCTT
>ML428828.1:0-14677 GCA_005239525.1 Nicotiana knightiana | reverse complement strand
TTAAAGCACATAAAATGCAAGGGATATAATGCTTAAAATCACGAATTCTAGCCACTCATCAGCCGCAGAAGTCCATCCTGTTAAGCCAATTTCAAAGTGCGGACCGCACACAGAATTGTGCGGTCGCAGAACCTCCATAGGGGAAATTTTCTCCGATAATTTCAGCTGTGTATAAATAGTCTTTTTTGTCAAAATTAGGTTAAATTTGAACTCCATAAAGTAGATATCCGTTTTTCCTTTACTGTTTTGGGAAACTATGTATTAGTTTATCATTTTAACATTAGATTTTCATCCTTTTATCATCTATTATGAGTTTAATCTTATTTTCTTCAATTTTATCTATGAGTAGCTAAATTCTTATCTAGGTTGTGACCCAACCCTAGTGTGGTGCCTAATAGGTGTTTAGTTTAAGGCTTGTTTGTGATTGGGTGAGTGATATTTAGCCTAGTTCTTTCTTCAATTTTAGAATCTATGGTTGCAAACATTAATTCAAGCCTAATTGACCTAGTCTCTACTCAAATATTTAATCAAAAGCCTATAGTCAACCAAAAAGTCAAACCCGAGCCCGCACATTAGAACCCGATAAAACTCACAATATCCGACAACCCATTCAATTATGAGTTCAACCATAAAAGTTTCATTCAAATCCAACTCTGAATCAATGTTCAAAACTCGAAATTTCACATTATAAAACTTTAGACAAAGTCCCCAATTTTTTCTTTAATATTCACAATCCAATTACCAAAAAGGAAAGAAATATAACCAAAACCAAGTAGGAAAAACTTATCCCAATTCATGTAGAGAAAGTTGCCTCAAAAATAGCCTCAATCTGAGCTCCATAGCTCAAAATATGCTAAAATGTCTGAGACATTCGAAATAGGTATTATAAACACTGTTCCAGGGGTACCTTTCGCGATCGCAGTCACAAACCTTGTAGTGTATCAGCCATAACTTTATGTAAATAATTCCAAATGAAAAACAATTCAGAATACTAGACACAAAGGGCTACAACTTACATTTTTGGATCATCTCCAAATTCCTTATAGATTGCAAGATATAAGCTTTCAAAGTCGGGTATGTGACAGCAGAATTATTTTCTATGCGATAAAGGCGTCCGCGATTGCGATTCACATGTCCATTTTTACTATTTTACTGTTCGCGATCGCGACCAATTCTACATGATCGCAATGTACCACCCTGTAGCCAAAAACCAGTAGCTAAAATGACCTAAAATGGTCTGAAATCACCCTGAAACTCACCCGAGCCCCTCGGAATTCCGTACGAACATACCAACAAGTCCCGAAACATTAAACGAACCTATTTGAGGCCTCAAATCACACATAACAACATCATAATCATGAATTGCCGACCAAGATCAATCTCTTAAGTTCATATACTTCAAACCTCGAACCAAGCATCCAATTCAAGCCTAACCAATCCGAAATGAACCCAAATTTTGCATACAAGTTCCAAATGACATATCGAACCTATTCTAACTCCCGAAAAAACAATCCGAACCCAATAATAATGAAGTCAACTATCGGTCAAACTTATGAACATTCCAAACCTTCAAATTTCTAACTTTCGCCAATGAGTGGCGAAACCCTCTAGAAATATCCAAATCCAAATCTGGGCATTTGCCCAAGTCCAAAATAACCATCCATAACAAACGGAACCATCAAAACTCTCCGTGGTCAAATACTCAAAAGTCAAACTTGGTCAACTCTTTCAACTTAAAGCTTCCTAGTTGAGAAGCATTCTTCCAAACTAACTCTGAATAACCTGAAAACCAAAATCGGCAATTCACACAAGTCATAATACCTCATACGATGCTGCTCAAGACTTCAAATAGCTAAACGGAGTGCAAATGCTCAAAAAGATCGGCCGGGTTGTTACATTCTCCCCCACTTAAGCATACGTTCGTCCTCGAACGTGCCAAGAGATGTTTTAAAGCCATCAAATCGTCGTGTAACCTTACCATGCACATACCAGGAGTGATCCCACGTCACCTTATTCCATATAAGCCTGATGACATAACCTAACTGACAATCCTTAATTCAACCTTAGCCCATAAACCTTGGAACCCAATTACCAACATCTGAAATTCCTTACAAGATGAATCTCGCATCTACACACTGTACAAGTCTGATTAAGCAGTATCGAGCTATAATCACAACCCAAGATGTAATCACATGGTATACAACATAACTCAAATACTCATAGCAAAAATGTTCGACCACAATAGTTGCTCAAAACACACATGGTACCGGTAATAAACCTCATATCAAATAAAACCTCGTTCTAAAACCTTTGTACACTGCAGATGATGAAAGAACCATGCATAACTTACAACCACTTACTAGATCGACAATTCATGGAACTCTCTCGCCTAACTAGAACCATAGCCCAAATTCTAAGCTGACTTTCAGCATTATTCTTCTAAACACACCATAATCAAATTCGATAGCAATCACCTCTGGCCCAAAGTCTTTATCTCAACAAATACAAGCTACTCTACAAACATGCCACACCAATAATGCATAAAGCCACAAACCGTGCAATCAGTGCACCACTACACAACAATTCAAATGCACTCAAAAATAAAAAATGACTCAAATGAGAGAACCGTTCTGCAAGCTCAACAAGTACTACCACAACCGCAATGCTATGAACCCATCTTACATAATAGAACCAAACCACACGAATCTAACACAAAGGATCATATCCCAACATAACTTCGTTGCAGTATGTGACCCTTTCCAATCACTAGCCCATATGAAGTACCTCAAGACACAATGCTCAAAATAAATAACCACACGCCATTCGACATCAAGTAACCAAAGTGCATGACCATAACCACGTAGAATCAAACAACACAACATATCACAACCGAAAAAAAGGCCATAACCAAGGCTCAATCAACCACTCAACACCCCAATCATCATCTCGCTCGGATTCCGCTACAAGACCCAAATAGAACCGCACCATGTGTGCAAATAACCAACAAATCACAACCCCTCCTAGCATAGGAGAGTAACACATAGAACCGTCTAAAACCCCTCCTATTAGAACATATGACCTTCCCTCTAAAACTGAACTGTGACCTTGCACATGCAAATCTCAACTCCACACAACACACTGCATTTGTCATGCCATCATATGAAAAGCACGAGTATCTCATAATAAACTCTGAGTCACAAGAAGAATGCATACCCGATTAGTCGAAAACATTCCATTTGATCTCACTCAGGAGAAAATCACAATACACAACATGATCCTCTCGCCAGTAGGAAATATCCATCTCAAATCATTGTAGAAACCATCGAGAACTCTCTGGAACCCATTTGCACATAACCAAACCATATGAACTGAATCTCTCTACCTCAACCAAGTCAAACAGGTCGCCAAACCCAAGAGTATTGCCACCAAAACACATGTAAAGGCTCACCACATCATAAGTACCAAAAGAACCAATCATATCCTCTACCGTGGTGATCCAACCTACTACCCAGTTGTCTTATTTCTCTGAGTTCCTTCTGAATTACCCTCAAGTTCACAGTTCTCTTTCCCAGAACACCATGATCCTTATCCAAATCTCGCCACAAGAGATCATAGCATAAAACCACACCACACTAATGCCCATAAGCCACCGTATTCAATCTTAAGCAACCCAAAAGTACCACAACTGAGACACCATAATGATATAGAAAACCCGCGAGTCTCGACAACATCCAATGTAAATCTTACTTGTTAGCCATATATCAATCCAAAAAATTCTCAATTGCCACATATGGATCTTGAACCCATTAGAACCTCCTCGAGGGTCCTCCACCCTATCCAATCTCAAATGCGCTGCCCAAATGAGATAAACAACATGTGCCCCATTAGCACACCAACACCCAAATAAGTAATCCACACCTCTAAGCAACCGAGTGATTCCCTACTCCATGCACATTACATCCGTCACGGATAACAAAATCAAATCATCCTGTGATTTCTATATACCCATAAAGTGTAATATATTTTGTATCCAGAAATCTCCTCACTCGAGTCATCCTCGCTCTCAATCTCTGCAAGTCATAACTAATTTACAAGTATGTCTCAAACCAAAACCAGTGCATCACATAACCATGCAATCGAATCGCCGATAGAAAACTCCTCCACTTGGCCCAAAACCATAGAACAAAACATTTGATAACTCACAATACCCATACTATATAATTTCCAAAATACCGCATTGAAATTCAACTAAATACTTTACAAGCTCATGCAACACAAACCATATAATAATTCAAATCTTCTGCTAAGTTTGCATTCATCCTCGTGATAGTCAGGTCAACTTTCTCAACCAATCCAAACACAAATTAAAACACATATAACCCACTGGTAGAAAGAAACTTTCCACATAACATCATAAGGATCACACATCCGTAGATCACCCCACTAGCAATAACCCACCTGCTTAGCCCCAAACTAACATCTCTCTATTCCCTTTCACGGCCACAACTGCTACACAATTACTTAATCTTCCTGAGTCTAAATTCGTCAACAAGAGATGAGAACCTACTTGAAATAACATGAAAGAATCTCTCAAAACCTTCATAACTCAAGACCATATGACACGTCCACAGAAATTGAACATCCAATAGTCCTTTTCATCTCAAGCGAACTCTTCTCGTCACATTCAAACCATCTGTACACAGTCCACCATCATATCATACTCATCATATAGCCATCCGATCACTCATCGAGCTACAAATTCCATTCATAGGGACACTAACGGACATATGGGTCCAATAGCATGTGCTCACACAACCGAAATCCAAGTGCTCAAGCTACAGTAAAAAACTGGCCTCAAGTCTTCCAGACTGGCCCATCATTAGCACATAGAAAACACATATTGCATCTTATCCATAGAATCACAAGCCGTCGATACATAGCTGATACCGAGCGCTCACGTACGCGTACGAGTAAGTGGAAGGAATTCAATGAGATGTACTGCAAGATGAATTAATGTCTTGATAAGGAAGGAAAGATAGGAATTTTATCCTAAATGTCCTATAGCCTCTCGAAGATAAGTATGGACGTCATCATACCGATCCACAAGATTCTACTAGAAAATTTCTCATGACTTGTAGAACCTATGAACCTAGAGCTCTAATACCAACTTGTCACGACCAAAAATCCAACTACTCATGATGACAGCTAACCCAACCTGATAGGTAAGCCAATTAAAACCTATCCAATTTAATTAGATTTATTTAGACAAATGAATGGTAAAACAACCGAACCTTTATACATTTCCCAAGGACTAGTAGTACAAATCATGAGCTTCTAATATTTAGAATTTACAAAGCTGGTATGAAATAAAGTACAACATCTGTTTGAAATATACATGAACAAATTAAAATTCTAAAGCTACCAAGATCAAGAGGCGGCTATGACCAGAACACAGGTACATCTTCAAATCCAGCTCCCGCCGTACATTGCAACATCAGCATCCAACAACTACACACAAGTTGTAGAAGTGTAGTGTGAGTACAAGTGACCCCGTTTACTCATTAAGTAACAAACCTAACCTTGGGTTGAAAGTAGTGACGAGTTGGAACAAGATTAAATGCTCAACTCGTTCACATTTCCGGAAAATAGGCATGTTTTTCAAGTATATTAGTAAAAACCCAAATCTGTTACTGAAATCACCAAAATCTGAGTAAGTTTGTAAAACTGTGATTTTTCCCAAAACATTCAATGGCATGAGGAAAAAATACATCTTTATACCTACATGTAAATATGTATGTGAAGTCATGAATGGTGCTATACCGTAAGAGGGAAAATACATCTCTACTCCTGTATGTCAAGTGTGCATGTCGAATGTAATGCGACACAGTGATAAAACCATAGTCCTCCCAATCACTAAGTCCTCACATTTACTCAGTCCTCACAGTCACTCAGTGTATCAAATCACTCGGAACTCGCTCTCGGCACTCGACACTCGCACTCAGTATGTACATATGCTTACTGTGGGTATGCAGACTCCGGAGGGGCAGATCCAGTCCAAGCGCTATAATAAGCTAATCATGGCATGAATCAATAAACCCAGCTGCGGCGTGTAGCCCCATCCAATAAATATCTCACACAAACAGGCCCTCGGCCTCACTCAGTCATCAATCTCTCCAAGCTCTCGGGCTCACAATGTCATGAAAATCAGCCCAAAATAATGATATGATGTATCAATAAATACCAACACAGACTAAGATAAGATATGCAAATGAATGAGTATGACTGAGTATGTAACTGCAATTTAAGCAATTAACTCCGCAGCAGATATGACCACGGTGGGTCCCAATAGAATAAGCATATAGCCTAAACTTGGTTTCTAACATGGATCAAAACTCAATTACTCTATCACATAGAAATTTCACGGATAAAAAAAAGATTAGGTAACCACAAAGTACCACATAAATAACTGAGTCATAATTCACACAGTACACACCCATACGTCCGCCACCTAGCATGTGCATCACCTCAACACCAAACACATATCACACATATTCAGGAGTCCATACCCTCAACACTTAGTTTAGAAGTGTTACTTACCTTGAACAAGAAAAATCCAATATCGAGCAAGGCAAACGATACCCTCAGGGTTAAAATCCTCAACATCCAACATCTGCATGCAATGTGCAGAAATGTAGTATGAGTACAACCGACCCCATGTACTCAATAAGTAACAAACCTAACCTTAGGTTGAAATTAGTGACAAGCTAGAACAAAGGTCAACACCAATAGCCAACAACAGTTCATTACAACATAATAAAAGAACTTAGAGATTTAATGCTCAGATTGTTCACAATTACGGAAAATAGGCATGTTTTTCAAGTATATTAGTGGAAACCCAAATCTTTTACTGAAATCACCACAATCTAAGTAAGTTTGTAAAACTTGATCTTTCTTAAAACTTTCAACATGTAAATGTTTAGTTTTAAAATGTCATGAGGAAAAAATAAATCTCTATGTATATGTGAAGTCATGAATGACGCAATACCGTACATTATGATGAAGATGCATCTATATGCCTATATTTCAAGTGTTCATGTCGAATGTAATGCAACACAGTGATAAAACCATATGCATACTCTCATAGTATCAATTCACTTAGTCCTCCCAGCCACTCTGTCCTCCCAATCACTCAGTCCTCACAATATGTAACTGCAATTTATATGTAAATGAATGAGTACCACTAAGTATGTAACTGCAATTTATGCAAATAACTCCACAGCGGTATGACCTCAGTGGGTCCCAATGGAATAAGCATATTGCCTAAACATAGTTTCTAACATGGATCACAACTCAATTACTCTACCACATAGAAATCTCATGGATAAAAATAGGATTAGGTAGCTACAGCCTACAGAGTACCACATAAACAACTGTGTCATAATTCACACGGTGCACACACTCACGCCCAACACCTACTATGTGCGTCACCTCAACACCAAACACATATCACATATATTCAGGGGTTCATAACCTAAGCACCAAGTTTAGAAGTGTTACTTACATCGAATAAGTTAAATCCAATACCAAGCAAGTCAAACGATACTCCAAAAATTCCATCACGCGCGTACCGACCTCCAAACGGCTCGAAACTAGCCAGAAGCAACTCAAATATATCAAATATGTCTAAGGAAACAATTCCTGATGATAAAGGCCGAATCTTTAATCAAAAGCCCAAAGTCAACCAAAAAGTCAAACTCTGACCTGCACCTCGAAACCCGACAAAATTCACAAAATTCGATAACCCATTCAATTACGAGTTCAACCATACAAGTTTCATTCAAACCCGACTCCGAATTTATGTTTAAAACTCGACATTTCACTCTAAGAAACTTTAGACAAAATCCCTAAATTTTCTCTTTAAAAGTCACAATCCAATTACAAAAAAAACAAGATAAATTCACGAAAGATAACGAAAACCAAGTAGGAAACAGTACCCCAATCCATGTAGATAAAATCGCCTGAAACATTGATTCAATCCGAGCTTCATAACTCAAAATATGCTAAAATGTCTGAAACGTTCGAAATAGAGTACTATATACACTGTCCAGGGGTACCCTTCGCGATCACGGTCACAAACCTCATGATTGACATTAAAAATTTTCAAATACAATTTTTACCCTATGCGATCGCTGCCATTTCCTCGCGATCTCGAAGAATAAACTTCCATAACCCTTCCCAAACTCTTCTCCGATAACTTGTAGTGTATCAGACATAACATTTTGTACAAAACTCCAAATGACAAATGGTTTGATTTTTCGAAAACTAGACACAAATGGCTAAAACTTTTATATTTGAATCATCTCCAAATTCCTTATAAATAGCAAGATATAAGTGTCCGAAGCTGAGCCAGTGATAGCGGATATTTATTCTATGCGATCGCGAAAAGGTATCCACGATCGCGATGCACATGTCCATTTTTCCTATTTACTCTTCGCAATCGTGACCAATTCTACGCGATGGCGATGTACACCTCCATAGCCAAAAAATATCAACTAGAAATGGTCCAAAACCATCCCGAAACTCACCCGAGCCCCTCGGAACCCTGTGCGAACACTCCAAAAATTCCTAAAACATAAAACATAACACGAACATATTCGATTCCTCAAATCAAACATAACAACATCAAAACCATGAATCTCCGATCAAGATCAATCTCTTAAGTTCAAAAACTTCAAACTTCGAACCAAGCATCTGATTCAAGCCTAACCAATCTGAAATGATCCCAAATTTTGCATACAAGTTCCAAATGCCATATCTAACCTATTCTAACTCCTTGAAAAACAATCTGAACGTGATAACATTGAAGTCAACTATCGGTCAAAGTTATGAACATTCCAAACCTTCAAATTTCCAACTTTCGCTAGTGAGTGTCGAAACCTTCTAAAAATATCCAAATGCAAATTTGGGCATACACCTAATTCCAAAATCATCATCCGGGCCTAACACAACCATCAACACTCTGATCCGAGGTCAAATACTCAAAAGTCAAACTTGGTCAACTCTTTCAACTAAAAGCTTCCTAGTTGAGAACCATTTGTCCAAACTAATTTTGAATAACCTAAGAATCATACAATTCATAATACCTCATATGATGCTGCTCAAGACTTCAAATAGCTGAACAAAATGCAAATGCTCAAAACGACCAGCTGGGTTGTTAGGGGAATAAACAATAAATAATGTAATTCTTTAACAAAATATAAATTTAAAATCCCCAAATATCACATGTCATTACTACAAATAAGAGACATCAAGTAAATATAAATTCTCAAGTTATGGAGGAAGTATCAGGTATATTCATACTCCTAGCGATACTACACATGAGTTATGCCGAAGTTGTACGACCCAATCCACAATAATCGTTACATACACTACTAAGGTCGTACATCTCGATCCATAGATGCATCTCAATATATATTGCCGAGGCGTTCGACCCGATCAACAGGAACAAAAAAACTCTTCAGACTACGAGTCATACAATTACAACACCAGGATAGGCACATCAAGAAGCATAATTGTCTATCAACAGTCAAATATTCCGTCAAAACTCAAAGTTATGAAGATCGGCCCAACAAAATACTTCATCAAATTTTAATTATAAATTTAAGTAATTAAACTAACAAGTTGGATTCAAATAATACAAATATTTAATGATAAACTCTGAAGTCTGCACGAACATAAACATGAGTTTTAGCTACGTACAGACTCTCGTCACTTCGTGTGTATGTAGCGCCCACAATTATTAACAAATAACAATTTAAACACCAACGTGGATAATTCGCTCATACAAGGTCAGGAAAGAGACTTACCTTATTTCCAAGACCTCTTCTCGATCCTCAAACCACACTAATAGCCTCAAAATAACGCCGAGCAACCTGAAACTAGTAAAGAGTCATACAAACTAATCAATATATGATAAAAAGTTCTTAATTCATCTATTAGGGAAATTACCAACCCAAATCAGAAAGTTCCTAAAATTTTCATAGAATAATGTTAACCATGACGGTACGGACTCAAATATATAATTTTTACTCAATTCCATTATCAGTTTCGTGGTCTAATCCCTGTTTTACCAAAACCCCATGTTTTTTCAACATAATCCCATAATTTCCATAATTTCAATGTTAAAATATATCCATAACCTATGTATTAAACTCACATTAGGTAGAAATCACTTACCTTCAAATGCTAGGTGAAAATACATCTTGAAGGAGCTCTAAAATCGGCCAAGAAATGAAAGAAATGAAGAAAATTGTCTAAGTCCCTATTTTTAACAAGTGTTCTTCCTAGTCGTCCTTCTTCGAAATCGCGAAAAGACCCTCTCAATAGTGAAGGAAAACTCTTCCAAGGCCCAGAAAAGCCTTTTCGAGAACCCCCTAGTCGTTGAAATCGAGAAGGGCAGCCCATACAAAGTATCACGAATGCGACCTGGCCTTCACGAATGCAAAGACCAATGACCTGCTGACCCCTGAACCTAGTTCATTCTACGCGGACGCAAACCACACATCGGGAATGTGAAGACCACAGGTCCTATACATTCCCGAACGTGGCCCCATGATCACGAATGCAAAAAACAAAAAATACTCCTGCCTCTAATCATTCATCGCGAATGTGTGACACCCTTCTTCGTTTGCAAAGAAGGAAACCAGTACCGGCAATTTATGCAATTTGGACTTAACCCCAGGTGGTCCGAAACAAACCCGAGCCACTTGGAACCCCGTCCAAATGCACCAACAAGTCCATAAACATGATACACTCTTGGTCGAAGCCTCGAAACATATAAAACAAAATTGAAAGTATGAATCGCATCCAAAAACTAAACTAATCAACTTATGAACTTCAAACTTCTTCAACTAGCTCCGAAGGAGACGAATCATACTTAGACAACTCATAATGACGCCAAATTTAGGAAACTGTAAACCCTTTAATGCGCCAACATTCAATATTAAGTGCAGAAATGCTCCCAGATCCCCCCGTAACTTAACTGATCACACGCCCAAGTCCAAAATCATCATACAACCCTATTGGAACCATCAAATACCGGTTTTGAAGTCGTTTACTCAAAATGTTCACTCAAGTCAAACTTGGCCACCTTAAGTACTATTAAGGAACTAAGTGTTCTGAATTCAACTAGAACTCTTCCAAAATCATACCAGTCATTCCCGCAAGTCATAAAACAATAAAAGCACATATGAAAAGTCTTAAATAGGGGAATAAGGATCTAGAAAGAAAAAGGATCGGTCGGGTCGTCACATTCTCCACCTCTTAAATAAATGTTCATCCTCTAAGGGGTCTAGAATCATACCTGGAGTGATGAGTAAGTGCGGATATCAACTCTACATGTCCTCCTCGATCTCCTATGTCGCCTCATCGGTTGATTGACCCCTCCACTAGGCCTTTAGTGCTAAAATCTTCTTAGAACAGTTGGCAGACCTACCTATCAACAATTGAAACTGACTCTTCCTCATAGCCCAAGCTCTCATCTCGCTGAACAGTGTTGTAATCTAAAACATGTGACCGGCCAGCATGGTACTTTTGGAGAATTGACACGTGGAACACTTGATGAACTCCCGATAGACTGGGAGGCAAAGCAAGCCTGCAAGTAACTTCTCCAATTTTCTCCAACAGCTCAACCGATGAACCTCAGACTCTACTTGCCCTTATTTCTGAAACTCATGATCTCGTTCATTGGCAAGACTTTCAAGAGAACCTTCTCGCCCACCATAAATGATAAATTATGCGCTTTCTGATCCGCATAACTCTTCTTCCTAGACTGAGTTATGTGAAGTCTCTCTTGTATCAACCTTATCTTTTCCAAGGCATCCTTTACCAAGTGAGTACCATATAACCTAGCCTCGTCGGGCTCAAATCAACCAATAGCAGAACGACATCACCGAGCATACAAGTTCTCAAATGGAGCAAATATCGATGCTGGACTGATAACTGTTGATACAAGAAAACTCGGCCAAATATAAGAGTCAATCCTAATGCCCTCCGGGTTCAATCACACATGCTCCAAGCATATCCTCAAGAATCTGAATCGTCCGCTCTGACTGCCCGTCGGTCTGCGGATGATAGGTCATTCTGAACTCAATCGAGGTGCCCAACTCACTCTGTACTGCTTTCTAAATATGTGAAGTTAACTGAGTTCTTCTATCTGAAATGACGAAAATAGGAATACCATGCAACTGGACAATCTCCTAAATATAAATCTAAGCAAACCTCTCTGAAGAGTACGTAGTCACTACCAGAATAAAGTTTGCCGACTTGTTCAGTCTGTCAACAATGACCTAAACGGCATAATATTTCATCCATGTCTACGACAACCTAACTACAAAGTCTATAGTGATGCGCTCCCACTTCCGCTCCGATATAACCATCTGCTGAAGCAGGCCACCTGGCCTCTGTTGCTTATACTTAACCTGTTGGCAATTTAGACATCTCGCCACATAGTGCAATATGTCGTTCTTCATCTGCTGCCACCAGTAATGCTACATCAAGTCATGATACATCTTCGTAGAACATGGATGAATAGAATATTGTGAACTTTGTGCCTCCTTCATAATCGTCTCCCTCAAGCCATCAAAATTAGGAGCACATAATCGACCCTGAAGTCACAAAACACCATCATCACCGATAGTAATCTCCTTGGGCACCACCCCGTAGCACCGTCTCTCTAAGAACCAGCAAGTGCGGTGTTACACCCTATGTTTTCGCAAGTGAAAGTACGCCATAAGTAAATTGATAAAAGATCGGAAATGAGATGTTACATCCTGCATTTTCCTACGTTAAAGTTTCATCGTAAGTTAATCGATGTAAGCTCGGAATGAGATTATTTTGGAATTATCAATATTACACTATGTCAAACAAGTGATAAGTAAATTCACGAAGGTGAGAGGATAAGTGAATCGAAGAGAGTGAGTTTCTCCGAAGTTTGTCAATTTGGGATAAAATACGGTCCGAGCTATAATACCCGACATTTATGGACTAGTTCCATACAAGGTACCACATGACCATGATAGTAAGGTGTATAAGGTGTGTTAAAAGTAAGTAGTATTTCAAGTAATTTGAGATAATTCTTAATTATGTGGGTAATTGGTTAATTATTGGATTAGTGAGGGATTTATAAGTTGATTAAGGAAAGGGTGAAAATTTGGACAAGTTTAAGGAGACTCAATGTGGAAGCCAAGAGACTTAGTAAATGTGACTTAAGTTCACATAATAAGGTGGAAAAATTTGAGGGATTTTTGTGGCCAAGCCTTACAATGTGGGGCCCACACCACCAAGACTTAAAATCTCTTTAACCGACAAAAATAAGACATATCCACACATCATTAAAATGAGAGGTTATGGTGCTAAGTAATGGAGGAAAAGCTTCAGCAAAAGAATTCACATGAGATTCCATAAGGTAACGACAGCGTGAGATGTGATTCTAATAGAACACGATACAATCTTTCTCAAGAATATCATACAGATTTTTTCCTACTTCGATCTCGCCGTTACGTGTTTTGTCACGATTGAAGGGTGTTGGAAGGATTGTCAAGAGAATTGGCTCAGGTATGTTAAGGCTATCCCTTCTTTCTTTTTGACATGATCCATACAATACAAATGGAACGAGCAAATGCACAACTTTCATAGATGACTCTGTTCATAGAAATACTAGAGATTCCTGTGTTCTTGATTCTCCATGTGTCCTATTGTTCTATCATTTGTTCATAGGTCTCAGAAAATACGTAAGTTGATAAAGTTTATTTCAGGAAATTAATCAAAAGCAAAATGGTCTTATGACGTTCCAAGAGATTTTATTGACGTACTTCTCATGCATTGCATTCATTTATACATGTACAATGACCCATGACCAGATGGCGTTATATATGTGTGTGTATATATATATATATATATATATATATATGTGTGTGTGTGTGTGTGTGTGTGTGTGTGTATGTATATGGGGTATGAGGAAATGTTATGGTGTTATATACGCACCACCACCTGATTAGCTGGTATACGTTGATGATTTTGCCCACAATGGCGAGATGATATGATGGGATGCCCTCAGAGGCTTGATGANTACGACATTCCCTAGTAGCATCTCAGAGTGCCACGAGCCTCATTTTATTGCCAACACAGGGTACTACATCCCCTGGTTGCATTACTTTTTGCCAACATAGGGTACGACATTCCCTAGTAGAATTTCAAAGTGCCACGAGTGTCATTTTGTTGCAAACATAGGGTACGAAATTCCCCAGTAGCATCTCAGAGAGCCTCGAGCTTCATCTTATTTCCAAACACAGGGTACTGNATGACGTTCCAAGAGATTTTATTGACGTACTTCTCATGCATTGCATTCATTTATACATGTACAATGACCCATGACCAGATGGCGTTATATATGTGTGTGTATATATATATATATATATATATATATATGTGTGTGTGTGTGTGTGTGTGTGTGTGTGTATGCATATGGGGTATGAGGAAATGTTATGGTGTTATATACGCACCACCACCTGATTAGCTGGTATACGTTGATGATTTTGCCCACAATGGCGAGATGATATGATGGGATGCCCTCAGAGGCTTGATGATGTTATGAATGAATATACCTATGCATGGTACA
>ML428826.1:11364-42203 GCA_005239525.1 Nicotiana knightiana | reverse complement strand
AAAGTACATAAAATGCGAGGTAAATAATGCTTAAAATCACGAATTCTAGCCACACATCAACCACCATCAAAGGAACGGACAGACCCTTAGCAAGTGGATAATGGGGTTTGAAGTAATGTACAAGCCAGCCGTAAACATAATGAATGGGAAAACAAACTTTGACCTGATCAAGTTGGGAAGAACACGAAATCTTATTCAAACCATGATAGATACTCGCCAAAACTGGGACCGCAAGGCTAATCTTTCGCCCGCCTGCTATCGTGCTTGCCATATTAAAAGTCTCGGGACGAATGAAGTTTTCTGCCTTGGGTAACACAAAGGCACATAGCCAAATTGATAAGAATGCTGCTACATATGTTTCATCTTTCTTGTCAGACCTCACCCTAAGCTTGGAGAATATAGCTTCTTGATCACTCGACCACCTCGTCGTCTCGGGAATAACTCTGTTAGGATTATGTGTCGACTTTAGGCGCGCGAATTTCTTTTTTTTTCGCAGTGGGGCAGGTTTATATATTAAAGTATTGTTATACCAAAAATTTGTCCACTTGTTGAAGGAGACCTTTTGGTTAGCACCCGTACCTTCCTTAAGGTGATGGAAGACAACAAATAAATGCTCGCAAGATCAAGGGATAAATCTCATATGTTTTTAGTCCAAACCGATAAGTTCTCTTGTCTCAGGTACCACTTCTTCATACGGAGAACCCGCAATGGGCAGACCTCCAAGGATATGTATGTCCCAAAGAGAGATAGATTGTTCCCCAGCTGATGTAAGAAGCGTGTTCGTCTTGGGGCACCAAGCCTCACAAAATGCTTGCAAAATGTTCAACTTTCGATCATAAATGAAAAGTGAGGCATAGACAACATCATAAATCCTTGTTGTACTCAGTGCTTGTTGGCTTCCACCAAGTACATCTTCATCCCATATGACGATACTCGCCCTCGATTGTTGTTGTGTTTCCCTAACGTACTTTGCCTTGAATTATGCGACGTCCTAAGTTTGGAAAGGTGCTAGCAATGTTTACGTGGCGATGGATTGGCGCTTGGAGAGACCAAATCTTGGAAAATGGATTAGAAGTTGACTTGTGCTCCAAGGTCCAATTTTCTACATGAAGGGAGTTCTTCAAAAGAGGCCATGAGGCTGCATACCGGTCAACTTGTGGGGTGTGAAACAAAAGCTTGGGTTGTTCTATGCCATCTTCAGTCTCGATTATGAGATATCTAAGTTTGGAGGAAGGTAAGGTATAGTCTCTAAAATTTATCATCTCTTCGGGCTGCAAAAAAAGAAAAGAAAAAAAAGTCATCAAAATCCAAATCAAGAATATTAGAATGGGCACAAAGGTCTAAATGGATGAAATGGCCTCCGATAGTCGGGCCACATCGAGAGTAATCTCTCTGGTAGTCGGGCCACATTGAGAGCAATCTCTCCGGTAGTCGGGCCACATTGAGAGTAATCTCTCCGATAGTCGGGTCATTTTGAGAGTAATCTCTCCGATAGTCGAGCCACATTGAGAGTAATCTCTCGGATACTCGGGTCATTTTAAGAGTAATCTCTCCGGTAATCGAGCCACTTTGAGAATAATCTCTCCGGTAGTCAGGCCACATTGAGAGTAATCTCTCCGGTAGTCGAGCCACATTGAAAGTAATATCTCCTATAGTTGGGCCATGCGAGTAATCTATCTGATATTCGGGCAAGGATGGGTACCCATCCCGTCACACCCTAATATTGTCTTCATCATGCATGAATTATCTGGTTAAACAAGAACAAATATGTCTCGTTTGGCCTACACAAAAAAAAAGGGGAAAAAGGAGACAACAAAGAATAACAAAGGAAGAGAAACACAAGAAAAAAGTTACCTTCTCATCAATGCTTCCAAGTCCACAAACTAAACTCAAATAGCTTGCAAATACTGCGAATCGATGCTCAAACAAATACGAGCATATGGCTTTATATAGATTTTCATATATGGCTTGCTATAGCATATTGCCGACGTGGGAATCACAAAAAAATCAGTTCTCGAAAAGAATTTGAAATGCTAAGGCGGCTCAACAAATTATTTTCGACATGGACTGGACGTTCATCTCCAAAAAGGAATCGAATTTGCAAAAGATTGCTTTCTAAATTTTAATAAGATTGCATTAGGCTTAAGCTTTTTTTGTGATGCTTGTTCCCTTGTTCCTGTCCACTTTGGATGCCTTGGCATCACTTTTAAATTTGCCGAGCTTGAATATGTCTCCAAAGTTAGTCCTTCTCACTTTCCTCTAAAGCTAAAGGATTTCATTAGTGTCAGAATGTGTATTCTAATTAAAGACAAGGATGATGATTATTTTGAAAAAGAATACATTGTTAATTAAGTGAAGAACACCACGTGGAGGTAGTGTAATATGTAACATGTCTACTTATTACACATCATTTTAGTTGGAAAGCTTCTTTCCTGATAAAAGGAAGATAAAAATTTCTAAAAAAGAATTAGATTAAGCTACAAGATCTATGATTCAGGGGAGCGCATCTCCTAAAAGTTCTATATTAATCCGATGCATTTAACGATTTGGCAGTACTTCAAGCCTAGTGTTGAGGATTATTATGTCTAAATCCTAAACAAGTCTTGAAGTAGGGGGCATTTGTAGGCATGCAAAATTTATTCAATTTAAATTCAATAAAATAATTCAAACTATATTAATCCAGATAAATATTATGGACTAATATAATTAAATGAATTATATAAGTCCAACACATATGGGTTAATAAATAAGTCTTAATCCATTGTGCTAGCCCATTTAATTGGGCTAAAGTGATGAGCCCACTTTATTAAGGCCAAGATGTCATCTTCCTCGAGGCCCAAGTTTGGTGTCACGTGTCAAATGATGTGGCACGCCAAGTCAAACTGAAGAGCCAATAGGATCATGCCACGTGTCAAAATGACAAGGCATGCCAAGTCAAATTAAAAGGCCGATGAAACTGCGCCGCATGTGCAAGTGACATGTTCTGGCCAATCAAATGCGGCCTTGTCACTCTTCAATTTGATTGGTCGGAAAGAGCTCTTATCATAACTTTTCCGTCCCACAACTATAAATAGGGGTCTTCATAACTCAGGAAAGACACCGGAAGTTATAACAAGAAGCAAGAGAGAGCTCGTGGATCAAACACCGCAAATTTTTCTACAAGTTTCAAGCTTCAAGAAATCAAGTTTAAGTTCAAGAAATCAAGTTCAAACTCAAGAACGAAGAACTTAACCTCAAGAACAAAGAACAAGTCAAGATTCAAGGAGTACGAGTTCAAATCAAAGTTCGTGCTAGTTGAATTCAAGATCATCGTTCGTGATGATAAATATAGATTCAAGATCAAGCTCAGAGCCCTTGAATTTATTTACTATTGGAAAGAAGAATCAGAGGAGTCATAGAGATTGTAACACTCAAATATTTGAAATAAAATACTACGATTGTTTCAATATTTTTCGGTCCTGATTTTATTTTCTCGACGCAATTTATTATCTACGGTTTCCTTTTTGCAAATTTTATATTAAAGCATAACTTTTGAGAAGGAAAAAAAAATCTTCTTTTTCTGAAATAAAATAATATTCCCCACCACACTGTTATTCTCTTCTTCGTGTAGAGGCGCATCGCATCTATTTAAAATGAGAAAAGAAAATAACGCACATATTTTTATTTATTCTTTTGCTTACTTAAAACTATTTCTGTTGGCTACACATAATTAGTTATCAGCTTGTATTTTCTGTTGTTTTTATTCCCTGTTTTTCCTACTAATAAATGATTAATGCTTATTTTGCTGGTCTTCCCAAACATGCTGAGATCAACGTTCACACCTATATTCACGGCCTTTCCGTCTAAGGCCAAACCTCGCAACTATTCCAGCCCAATTATCACTGCAATATCAAAACCCCTACAAACTGTTCGACAAAATGTCGCAATAGAAAATACATTCCTGCAACAGCCAACGTCAGCTTACGTTCACCTCCCATTCTGCCGAAAACGCTGCCACTACTGTGACTTCCCTATCGTCGCTCTCGGCTCAGCTTCACCTCAATCTGATGACGACCCGCGAATTCTTAACTACATTGATTTTCTCTGCAGAGAAATTAAAGCCACCCCAACACCTTCCAACCACAAGTCACCTCTTGAAACTGTCTTTTTTGGTGGAGGGACACCTTCGCTTGTGCCACCAAGATTAGTATCTTTAGTCCTGGACACATTGGACTCTAAATTTGGTGTATGTTCTGATGCTGAAATTTCAATAGAAATGGACCCTGGTACATTTGATGCTGCAAAGTTGAACAGTTTGATGAAGTTGGGTGTTAATAGAGTTTCTCTAGGAGTTCAGGCGTTTCAGGAGGAATTGCTTAAGAGTTGTGGGAGAGCTCATGGTGTACAGGAAATTCATGAGGCTATTGACATTGTTGGATCATGTGGTATTGAGAATTGGAGTGTGGACCTTATATCTTCACTCCCTCATCAGAAGCCACATATGTGGGAAGAAAGCTTGAGCCTCACCATTCAAGCAAAGCCTACACATGTCTCAGTTTATGATTTACAAGTTGAACAAGATACAAAGTTTGGATCTTTGTAAGTAGTACAACCTTCAAAGGAAAATTGAGATTTTTCTTTGCCAACAACTTTTTACAATATCTCATCTTTAATGAAGGACCTGGCCTCACTTCCTATTCATTTGTGGCAACAGAACTCTTTCTAAACCACTAGAGACAGTAACCTACAAAATCATTCAGCTAATTTTTTCAAACTGATATGGGAGTGAGACACTGGCGGAACTAGGATTTTTACTAAGGGGTGTCAAAATATAAAAAAAAAAAAATATACACGAAATTAAGGAGGTTCAACATATAGTATAAAAAGTGTTTTTTTACGTATTTATACCGTATAATTTTTCGGCGAAGGGGTGTCAACAGGATGCATTTGGCTCCGCCACTGGAGTGAGGAGTACATTCAATAATAATCAGCTTACCTAATAGTATTCGGAAGGCTAATATTATTTGCTTTTTTATTGAGTGTTTTTCCATAATATTGACTGCAGTTACAAATTCAACTTTTGAACTGAAATTGTTGCATCCACAGGTATACATCTGGAGAATTCCCTCTGCCTTCTGAAAATCAGTCAGCTGAGTTTTACAAAATGGCCTCTGAAATGCTAAGAAATGCTGGTTATGAGCACTATGAGATAAGTAGCTACTGCAAAAGTGGTTATCAATGCAAGCACAATTATACATACTGGATAAACAAATCTTTTTATGCTTTTGGACTGGGGTCAGCCAGTTATCTTAATGGGGTAAGGTTTTCAAGGCCAAGGAAGCTGAAAGATTACATGAGTTATGTGCAAAATTTGGAGGATGGACCAGTGAATTGTTGTCAGGACAGTAATGTAGATGCCCAAGACATAGCGATGGATGTTGTTATGCTGTCTCTGAGAACTGCTAGAGGGTTGGATTTGAAGTCATTTAGCAAAGCTTTTGGAAGCTCAACTGTTCTCTCCCTTTGTGAAGTCTATAAGCCTCATATTGAGAGTGGGCATGTTGTCTGTTTGGATGAGCAGAGGAGGAAAATCGACGCAGAAGAATTCAGATCTTTGTTATCTGAAGGATACAAGATTAATGAGGTATTGGCATATATCAGGCTTAGTGACCCTGATGGTTTCTTATTATCCAATGAGTTAATATCCCTCGCGTTCAACGTGTTAGCTCCATAAATTTCAGCATTGATGATTCAGAGAAGACTGCTCTGAGCAGCATTTTTAGCAGTGCTGGCTGTTAAAGGCAGGAGACTGTCAATACTTGGATGCCATCAGTTGGTTGGTATGTCTAAGATCTGTCAAGACAAAGGCGAGCGCATATGGCATATACTGCAGAACGACACATATAATTATGGGGAAAGAGCAGAAGGTTTTGTTAGCAGGCATATTTAGTAACTGTTACTTGGGTATATGACCCTCACTGTTTAATCAAAATTCTTTGTTTTTCCTTTTATGAGTCAAGGTTTCATTCATAAATAATGACTTGGAGTCCAAAAATATGTACGAATTGTGTACATGACTTGGTCCAAGTCATCCATAGTCGTCTATTAGTTTTCTTGCTGTCAATGCACATGACGTTCTCTCCTTACAATGGAAATACAAATGAATGATAAAGGTTTTTAATGCTTTCTATATCATTATCATTATTTTGAATCGATTTCTTATTTCTTCATTCCATCAAATGAGGCATAGAGATGGCATCTTCCAGGTTGTCTTTCTTTTTACTGCCACTCCTACATAATCTCTACCTTACGGTTGTGCTTTTGCCACTGTCCTCGGTAACACAACCGTAGGTTAGACAACGAGAATACAAGAATCCACCATTGCAAACCAAATCTGCTACACAACAAGAGATGATTATTTTCATTTACAGATATATCTCACAGGCTTGGACCATTGGCAAGGTTAATTGCTGTGCTGACTGCTGTTACGTCGCTAATTAGGAACGTTACTGCACTCTTCCACCCCCTCCCCTAAAAGAAAACTTTCTTTGATTCACACCCTTGTCTGTATAAGATAATACTGCAGCTTCATGTTTGCCTCCGAAAAACAAAAAAAGATATTAAATGGAATACCGATTGACTACCTTGTCTTTCCATTAGCTAACACACACTCCCATGAGCTTACCACTTCCCAGTCATAACAACACAAGTTGGTCAAGACACCCGAAAAGTAACTTTAGATTACCCAAAGAAACATACAACATGAAGATTTCATGTTCCCCCAATGTAAAATTGATAAAGAGAAAACTGATTGTGTACGTCTTCCCATGAAAACTGTTGTATGGATCTGTGGGAAGTGATACAACAGAGAGTCAAGAATTTAGCTTCTGCTTCAATGAGATCGGCTTATCCAGGCTGACAAGACTTAAATGCCAAGATGCACTATACCATGCTGACGGAGGATATGTATTCTCTTCTACATCTGAACTCGGATCATCCAGCAATGGTAAATGATTCGTTGCCAAGAGATGTCTACAGCAGGACAAGAAGATGCAGAATGTTAATCCATTTCTATCCCTTCATGATGCAAATGTTTCAGCCTACTATGAAATACATTTAATAAGCTGGTGTATCATTATGAGAAAGAAATCATTTCTTTATAACATTAAGTAAACAAGATAGACAAATATCCTCACCCAAAAAAGTATCATCGCTGTACACAGCTAAGAAGGTTTTGCTTTCCTTCCAACTTTTGTTATGCGCCTAAGTTCTTGAGTTCCCTTCTTCATTTCTCTGCAAATGAAGAACTAATTGTTTAAATGCAAATTTTGAGGGGGTCTGGATGATGCAAAGGTTGGAGGAAGTACCTTTGGTACAAATAGACAATAAGGTAAAATAGAGGGAGCAGCATCAACGTCAACACTGAAGCTGCCAAGTAGAACCGATTTGTATGCTTCTGCAAATATAACATGTCACATGCATAAGGAATGATATGATTACAAAATGCATAGGAAAAGCCCCAACTCGCAAAATTGCCAAACTAGTTTTCATCTCAGCAGTACTGTACAAAGTTATGACCTTAACTGAATGTTGTGGTCATTTCTACTCCTACAGACACAAGTGCATGAACCCAAAAAAGGTAAAGATTCCATAATCCCCTGTACAACTCTTATTCTGATCTAACAGATGGCACATAATTAAGGCATTTCAGTATTCAAACAGTACCTTTCCTCCTCTAGAAAAGGGTTTTCTTCCTCCCGAACAAGTGTGAGCATCACAGAATTGGCGCAAGAATAGTTCTGCCATCAAATCAACAAAAAGATCATCACAATTGGAAACAACTATTTAATTACTTCAGCTGATGGAGAAATCTTACCATGAAGACGAGTAGCTGATGGACTCTTATTAGCAGGAAAACAGCTGTCTGCAAGACCCTGCATGGAAATAGGGGGAAACAGTGGACATGATCAAAGAGAAATCAGTGGCAAGTTAATCCCAACTGAAATACAAGTTTAAGTACAGCAGGTAACCTCACATAAATGACGATTTCTTGCTGCTGCTGCAGGATTACACTTGGCCTTCTTGGATTTAAATTCCATCACAAGGTCACAATGCAAAGCTCCACATACATCTGCCAGGCATTTGCTGTGACTCTGAGACATTGAGATCATATGCTAAGATTATGTCATAGCTTTTCTTTATACAAGGAAGATTACTCCATACCTTATAAAAGATTAATTTAATTCAAAAATCAAAGCATGGTAGATGCATGATAAGTAATAGAATACTCTAACCATTTGACACACTCGTCAGATAGTTACACTTGGTTTTTATGATGAAATCCACTTCTGTAATGGGGGAAAAGAAGCTTAGTAAAACCCAAATTCTATTTCTACTTGTTTGGACATGTTTTTGGGAAGAGCAGGTTTAGGTTGTCAGTAGTTTCTGAGAGAATGTTAGATCACAGATGGTTTCCTTAAAGCCCGAAATAGCTCCTAATAATGTGGACTGTAATTTATCACTTTATTCTTGAAAATCCATCTCCATCCCCTTAGCCCTACACTATCTATAACAGAGCCCAGATGAGGCCCCCGACCAGCAGCTCACAAACTCCCAACTTCCGTGCAATTTAAAGAGCAGTAAGCTAGAGATACCCTATCACTGCTAATTTGATAATTTTTATACATATAACTCAATTAGACTCAACCTAGAAAATCAGCAGTCACACATACCTGATACCGTGCAAAATAGTGCTACCTAAATCTATAATTCTACGTATTAACTGCTACTAATGTAGCACCGATAGTTGCACACTCCAATATCCAAAAGTAAACACTCTCCAATGCCGAATGAATACATAAATTAAGTGGGCATTTCAGATGACAAAGGATTCTTAAAGGAAACCAGAAGACTTAAAAAACTTTTGGGTTATTTAGTATCACTAAGATAAGTTTTAGACAAGTCATTACCTTGCCAAATACTTGTGACAAGAGTTGCTATAGTTCATACCACTTTTCTTTGAGTTACCTAATTTCATGTGCTTTAGCTACTAAAGGTTTAGAAAATCATAAAGGTAATAAGGAACCAAATTAGACAGAGATTATTTAAAGGAAAAAATATCAGGTATTCTACAATTTATTTTGTATCTTTCATGATTATGAATTATCTACTAAACTCCAACAACATATTGTGACATCAATGATAACAAACTTTGCTTTATAATACTAAACAAGAAAAAGGAATAAGAAAAGAATGGTAATTGCGCCTCTCAGATTAGAAAATTATATCTTTTGAAATAAATAGAAAACAAAGTGGAAGAAGATGAATATAAATATATAATATAGATAATAACGCACATATGAACCACTAGTCTACATGAATAGCTATACTGCAGAAGCGTGCATGAAGACTGGTTTTCTCACTCCTATTGCAAGAAAAATTGGAGTAAACCGCAAACACGAATATATGATGCTTACAACGTCCAGAAGATTGGAATGCCTGTTGTCAAAATGCTGATCAAGAAATTTTTCAGCCCGAAAGCTTTTTCTGCAGTATCCACATTTCCACTCATTCACGTCAAGATGGATTTTATGTTCCTCCTGATCTCTGAAAATATCATTACTTGGATGAAGTCTACACTGCCTAGGAAGCTCATACTTCTCTCTTTCCACAAAGGGCATTAAGTACTGCACAGCACAAAAAGAATAAAAGAACAATTTTTCAGTCCTGTATGTGCAGCAGCTTTAAGTTGAGTCCATATGAAGTACTTTTGCAGATACCTCCTCAATAACTTTCCAAGCAGCCCGGCTTCTATCTCGGGAGCAATGAACTTCATGAACATGTGGTTTGTCTTGTTCAGGACTTCAGAGCATCAAAAACAATAATTCAGATTAGTGACAATTTCAAGGGAATGAACATTTAATATGGAATAATTTTCAAATATATTTTAGTAATACAGTAGAAATCCAGAATTTATCTCATACAGTTGCTGAAAAAAGAATATAAGGCCTGAAAAAGGGCAAAAACAAGAACATTTAACCATGATACAACTTTTTAAAATTTTCTGATAAATTACTACTATACAACTTAACTGCCTCAGAGAAATATCTTTAAATGTAATTTTAAGAGGCTCCTTTTCGGAATAAGAATCAATAAAAGAGAAACAAAATATTACCTTGACGCATGCTGCTCTGTACCCTATGCACAAATAAATAAAAAGTGGTCAGCCAGGAAAATACCAGCTCCAAAAAGTGATTTTTGTTCATAATTTAATTTCCAATACATGCAGTTAAGCCCACAAAAGATTGAAAACAAAAATAAATTATCACTGATGATTGCGAGTAATCCAAATCAAACATTACTAATAATTCTGCTATCCGTGAAACAAAAAGGTTAATTTAGTTCAAGAATTGCAATATCAGATGTAAGAAAAAAACATATGAAACCTAATCCCATAGCTTTTCATTAAAACCCTAACTTAACTGGGAATTCAAAAAGGGAAATTAAATCAAGAACAAAAATGTATCCCTTCGATCTAGGGCAGAATAATCGTATAGAATATGTTTAGAAAAATAATTCTTTCTTTTACCAGTACAGAAGCAAATTTATCGTTAGTCGTTAAACAAAAAAGAGAAGAAACCTGATCTGAGTGAGGAAGAAGCGAAGTTGCGGATATGGATGAAGAGAGGGCAGTGATCAAAACAAAAGAAAGAAGAAGAGAACAGGGATTCTTTGCTCGTCTTTGGCGAAGATTCTCCATCCCCCCTTCTCTCGTTATGTATATATATATATCCAAATTCGCAGGGAGTTGCAGCTATATGTTCTTGCTTTTGGGGAGACGAGACTTGACTTTTACATTTTTATCAACTACTACTGCTTCTTTTCCATTTCTTTTTCCTGAAAAATATTACTCCTAAGTAATTTATTTTTTATTGATATTTTATTTTTTTCAGGTGAGAGTGAATAATACTAAGGGAGAAAAGGGAACCTTTCTGTTTTCAAAATACAACATATTTGTTCTTTTAATTTAACATTTGAGTGTACTATTTTGCAAGTATTTGCTCCAGGTGCTTTGATAGCTGATTATTTGTCATGTAGAACTAGTAAAGCCGTTACATGGTCGTTTACTACTAATTGGAATGAAAAATCAATCTTTGGATAAATATAGATCTCATCGTGAGTTTGGGGTGTAGGGGGTGTTGATAATTCGATATTTTCATCCCTAGTCCTGGGGACAAAGGAGAGGGGCGTTGATATTTCTACATCGGATGGTGATTGGTCTTCTCATATGATCTTGGGTTACATAAGATCATTAAATTTTAAAGCCTGCATATCATTCGATTACATAAGATCATTATTTTAATTTTTTCTCAAGATCCATTGCCGGAGATTTCTCTTGAAAAAATTCAGTATATCTTACCATGAATGTGCTAATGTTAACAAGACAAGACTATTTTCACTGATACTACCTGTAACCATAAACCATATGACCCTAACAAATAAGTTGAGCCCCAAATTGAATCACATACAGAAGAGTAATCAGGATTAAATTGCAGAGATAATTACATCGAATAAATTCTCCTTTTTGTTCTGCAAAGTAAAAAATACAGAATAGTAAGCTTGCTCATAAAGATAACTTAGGATCAACTGTCCCACTAGCATTTCCTTCGCCTGTTAGAACATGGTCGGGATCCTGCACAAATAGATATAGCTCATTTGTGATGCAGCACATGAAATAAAAAGCAATACAGACTAGTACTGGCACTAGCACTAGCACTTACCTCCATTCCCCATTTGATATAATCTGGGGACTCACAAGCCTTGTACTCGTCAACTAGACTTTCAATCACATCTCTAGATTCGTCAAATTCTGATAGATCATTGTCCTGCCCATTATGCATGAAAATGTAAGAAAGAGGAAAAAGGCTTGAGCAAACTGAACATCACACTACAATGCAACTGACAAAAGCTTCTACAAGAAAGTGCATGCTACTTAAAGCTGGGGTTCTTGGACCCCCCTTTGACAAATCATTCCTTGTCGCACAAGATAAAAGCAAGGAGCTCAACTGGGAGCAAAACACTCAAACTGGAGATCAGACAACAATACACCGTCTTCGTCTGCAACATTGACAGATTGATGCATGCGATATTTTCTTCAAATCGCCAAGCTTATCTATTGCTGAGGATTTTAACTCCTCAAATAAGGACAAGTTTTGAGGTTCAACTGTACATCCCCTCAAATAAGGACAAGTTTTGAGGTTCAACTGTACATCCAATCCCCACAAGTCAAAAGATAACAAAGAACGCTGTTATATTCTCAAGATTTTGGAGAGTTGTATCTCAGAAAAACTTCATATTACTTTTTGAATTTAGCTCCTTGTTTCTCCTCCACTACACATACAGCTACATTTGTTCTTTAAGAAGAGAAGTATCTCATGACAAAGTAAACCTATGATAATTAACAAAATGCATCGATCGAACACTTCCTAATAACTTGTCTGTTAGTATGCGCCATCAAGGACATTTCACACTCAAGTGTTCTCTTTTGTCTTCTAAAGACCATACATTCTTACAATGAGAAATAATATTATTTTATCATGTAACTGGTTAATTATAGAATATCAGCTTCGCATATTCATCAATTAAATCTTACTTAAGACTCCGAACTTCAGTTATAAACAGAGATGTTCTTTTATAATGGCACCAATATGAAAGGAGAAAGCATGTCATAGTTTCTTATAGACATATATAGATTTCAATGGAGAAATCTCCAACTTCAGCTTCACTTTTGCAGAAACCATGGAGCATGACAAATGTCTGCTCTATTTTCTTTTTCACTCTCTCAGCTGTGCAAGCAGATTTAGACATTAAAACTAAATCCCCTGGTCGGAATGGGCACTGACTGACCAATAACTAAACTATACACTATGCCGCCTCTTATTCATAGTAGATAATATCTGAAAGACAGTTGAACAAGAACTTACGGCAAACGTTGGATGATTCCTATAGTTGTCAAGGAAGGCTTGTCTCTTTCTCAATTTATCATACTGGCTCAAACACTTGCTGAATAAGTGCCGGATGCCAGTATGGCTAGCCAGCATGAGACCACTAACCTGACACATCGAAAACCACACAGTAATATTACATATCTTCAGGAAAGAAACAGCTTTACTCCAAACAACTTTCAGGAAAGCAGATTTACAGTAGAATGTGAAGACGAAGATAGGCAAACTAATCTGGCTTGCCTCAACTGATGCATTTTAGTGATCACACCAGCTAGTGTCGTAGAGTTTATATTGCCCATTGTAAAAAATGCGCTTTTCAGACATGAGTAAGTTATCAGCATTTGTTATGTTTGCAACTTCAAAAACCTGTGTTATAGGTCCGTTTTTAAAGTTCAAATATAAACTTTGTAAACCCTTTAGATTCAGAAACAGCATCCGGTCGATCAAGCATCAGTTTCAAAAAACGATAAGAGCCATTACTTCGTGCTATCAAAACTTTAAATTTATGAGTCCCAAAATTTAGTTTATTTGTTGGTGAGCCGGACTACTGGACTACAAGCTTTGACTTTACATTACTGAGCCCTCCTTAATCTCTTAGAAAGGCATTTAAGCAGTTCCCAAGCAGTACAAATCAGATTACGCCTTCAGCATAAAAGATTAAACAAGTAGACTTAGAATCATTCTCACCCTATGAGCCGTCTGGACATAAGGAGACTTCCTAGATAAAGCAACCTGTCAAGGAAGGTAGTGCAAAGCCAAAGTTAACTAGTTCAGCAGCAATCGGATAAAAAAAAAATCTCAATGTCCATTATGACCAAAACATAAACCTGAATGCTAGCAGGGCCCCAGTCAATAAAATTAACAAGCTTTCTTTCCCTTATTCTCTGCAGGCTTTCATGGACCTGATTTCAGAAACATCAAATGAGTCAAAGACAGCTGAATGATATCTTTTGTCAGAAGTGCATTCATATATATACATAAGTGTGTGCCTCTATATGCTCCAAGCTTACAAACTTTGAGAAGTGGCAAACAGATGAGCAATAGAATTCTAGAATTCTAAGAGTTAAATAAAGGAATTTTAATGTATGAAATGGAAAAACAATCCCCCCTTGGGTGGTTAGGTGATAAAGCTATGTCTAAGTTGCAAAAGAAATAATCTTGAAACTCCTTAAGCACAACTGTGCAAGTAAAGAATTAGATGATAAACTAAAAAGAACAGGTTTGTGATTTAAATTTCAGAAACATGACTCACGCGGTGTGGTTGATTTTCAAAAATTCAGATTCAGAACCTATCTAGAACCTTTTTCACGGAATTAAAAGAAATTTCCATCAAATGGACTTCAGAAAGAGCTTGAATATTTCAAAGCAGATGCCTCAATTTGGGTAAATACACTTCAACCAGTCAGACTTTCTATTGCAGGAGCAATAGGAAAAAAGGAGTAACTCCACAAAAGTTGTTAAGAAGTATCAAGAATACCTGAGTGGGATCAACTTCTCCTTGAATAATGTTTAATATGGATATGTACTTAGCCTGACTGGCTTCCTTTGTTCGAGCATAGGAGGAAACCATGATATTCTTGGTCTGCAAAGTGAAAGTCCTTGAGTATATCTGCAAACACTTTCAATAGAACAATCTAAAAGACAGGTTTCCAAACCTGAAGGAGCCTTCGCATGACATCAAGTACAGTTGTCTTCCGAATTACATTAGCCTGCAAAAATGATTAGTAGCGCTGCGCTTTAGTTGTCACTAGTGAATGGTTCATAGACACGCCACATGATAAAAATTTACCAATAAACAGAAAGGGGAAAAGGAAAGACGATAGTGGATAGAAAGTGGGAGGATGGAGTAAAAAGAAATAACCACCCATTTATTGAGATGGCCAATTGATCACTCTCTTTTTCTCGTTACTAGGGCAGTTATAAAGGTATAGCAGAGAAAACTGGGACAAGCTTCACAAAATGAGTTGCACCAAGATAAATTGCTCTCCAGTAATTAGAATTATATATTTTTAGTGCTGTTTTTTATTTCATGAGAAGCACATGAATCAGGTAACATTTCTCCCATCCCATGGAGCGAAAAAGAAATAAGCTGGTCTGTGCAATTGATCAGTGGACAGCATGAATATGGGTCACTTAAGTTCATATTGGAGTTCTGCTTCTCTCTAGGAAAAAAAACAACTGAGCTATTACGGGAGCAAATTATATAAAGGATAATAACCAGCAATTGCCAATACAGTTATATTTAAAACACTAAAAAAACACTGACAAGATAAGAGCAGAAATCTTACTTGACGTTCCACAGTGAGTGGAGTATACCCAGTCATAAGAAAATGGCATCTTGGTGTAGGTATCAATGAAGCAAGGAGGCCAACCAAGTCATTATTCATGTATCCTGGGTAACGTAGTGTGGTTGTACTTGCTGACATTACAGTAGACACTAATGAATTTGTTTGAGCAAAAGTGGGAGTTGTAATATGCAGGCGTTCGACAGCAATTCTATTGAGTGCGGTATTATCAAGTACAACTACACAATCCGCATTCAATGTCAGACGCTTGAGTGTCAACAGGGAATTGTAAGGTTGTACAACCACATCACTTGTCTCATTTTGGTTAGGAAAAACGCTGTAGGTTTGAACAAGCTTTTTGCTGTAGCGATCATTCAGAGTTTCCAATATATATGAGCCCATGCCTGCATATAAACATTGATTAGCAACATAATAGTTGAATATCCACACCGAATTCTGAGACACTCGTTTTCTGACGTTATCACAATCTGCACCAATTTGGTAATAGGAGTCAACCTGAGCCAGTTCCACCGGCAATAGAATGGCATAGAACAAAACCCTCGAGACTATCACTTCCATCTGCTTCCCTATCAATCATGTCCATTAGATCCTCCTCATACTGCTTACCCTGATAAAAAAAATGATTTTACCAAATTAGTCAGAAACTACCAATCCAAGCTCTAAGGACATAAAAATGAAAGGGACAGCAAAGAAAATCAAAATTATTCGCGGACCTTTTGAAAGATTGTAAGTCCAGTGACCATCACAGAGAAAGCATACATAACATTGATGGAGCATATTTAAGAAGATGGAAATCTTAATAAAGGATAATCAAGAAACTAGCAGAATATATATATGTATGCAATGACATTAGTTTGTTCCTTACCCATGATTAATCTTTTTCTATAAATAACTACATGACTTGATTAGAAAAGTACTCATCTTTACCAAACTGAAACAAAGATTTAAGAAAACAAATAGACCTGATGATATCCGCTTGCCCAATTATTTCCAGCACCTCCTCCATGATCTGCAATGAATACATTCTCATGATTGTAGAGATTCCTATATTCACCATTTTGTATACCGTTAATCACTCTGGGCTCTAGATCCATCAATAATGCTCGAGGTATGTAGTGTTGGTCGTCCGCTTGATAGAAAAATACATCTTTTCTATCACCTCCCTGCACCATTACATATTCAACATTATAAAGTATTGCCGGTTATTCACGTTGTATAAAAGAGTGGTCTTAAGATGAAATATAAGCACTTAGACACACACAAGCAGTGAGTAAATCAAATAAGAACCTTCTTTCTAAGTGGATGTGGACCTGTAGATCAACCATTCAAATGCATGTGGCTCAAGGGCAGTGTTGTATCATGTATGTACATATATAAACATACATGGTGACTAGGTAGCATAAATCAGATCAGAAAAAGAAAGAATCATATCTACAAGTTGCAGACAGATCCTGTTTCAAGCTCCCTCAAAGTAATTTCTTAGAACCAACACGTCATATTTGTGCTGGACTAAGTCATTTCTTAGTCCAGCACAAAAAATTCCAAGCAAAACCCTGTAATATTTCAAAAGCAAAACATGTAGTGCTGTAGTATAAGTGTATAACTGAACGAGGACCAGAAATTTGGATAAAAAGGCTCACGTGGTTATAGTCAGATGTGTTACTTAAGAATGTGATGTGTATTTGCTATGGCCTTCGGAGGGATGTTTAGCTTCCCATTTAGATCTCAGTGTCACTAAAGTTATCTGTCATAGAGATAACTCAACTAAAATACCTTGCTATCTGCTACATGATCTAGCTACTAATCCTCTTCTGACTTGTCACTTGTAACTATATCCACTTGCATTTTATGCTGAGCACAAAAAAGAAAATAGATCTAACTACCTCTGCGATGAAAATGGTACTTTAATATTAGCCCCTATTCCCTATGATTCACATTTCATTTTCCACATTAAGCAATTAATTTCCTTCTGCAGTAAAGGAATTATAAAATGCCACAACTAGACTAAATTAATCCAATAAATCAATTGTAAAACAACATTGTCTAGAAGGCTTTAATTTCAAAATAAACAAAAAAAATGAACCCAGGAAACCTAAAGTTAGGTTTTTCCCTTCCAAAATGATGCAAAGTTAAATCGCAGCTGCTTCAGAATACCTTGAGCTTGCGTAGTTGTACATGACAGTTAAGTTAGTTAAATAGGTGAGTGAGTTATAGTTCCGGCTAAGTGCAATTGAGTCCCATAATAGTTTAAGTATAAGTTTGATGTATTTACACATTAGCCCTGTTAGATGTCAATTTCCATTACATATAGTCCAATAGAGTTAGTTATGTTACTTTGTCTTTTAGCTGATAGGGGAAGCATATATCCCTCGGTATTCAGACGTTGGAAGGCATCAATTGAAGAATTATCATTTCATTTTCTAGTTTTCTTCTTCTTAGAAGTAGATTTTCTCTTAAACCCTAGCTGCCGCATCAGTGGTATTTGAGCAATTCCTAGGCTCTGTGGTCAAATGTCGACGAAGATGAAGCTCGAAGCTAACCAGGAACATAGCTGCAGAAATCAGGATGAAGCTTTGGGTGAAATTAGGGAGGTACTTAACGAGGTCGTTCATGGAGGCAAGAGACCTGAACGAGACAAAAACGTGAGCTGCACTGGAGAGGAGTTGTATTCTCCAAACGATAAGCCCTTCAATTTTGGTGAGTTAGCTACTCCTACTGCCGGAATTAGTGGTCCTATAGGGGTCAGTGGAAATATGGTATCCACCACTTTCCCTCTCGTTAATGAGATGCAGGCATCGTTACTCCCTCCACAAGCTGGCCCTAGCCACTCTTCCTCAATACCAATTGCCCACAGACCTATTGCCCCAAACAACCACCTCCAATCACCATGAGCCAACCTACACCCTTTCACATCCAAAGCCTCCAGCCAACTCACTCATCACTGATGAGAATTAACAAGACTCCTCCACAACCCTATAATTGGTCCACCTGACTTGAGCAGGCCCTTACACATAAGCCAAAATCAGCATCGTGGTACCTTCAACAATAACCAAAATACCAAATGCCTTACCATTCCCATGGCCACCACATGCCCTATCCTCCAGCCTACAACTCACCAACACTCATATGCCACCATCCCTATACCGCCAACTCCCTTATGTACCACAACCACCAACATCACCACCCTATTCAAAACATCACTACCCTTAATATTCAACAAACAATCTATACCACCATAATGTTCCCCTGCCTAGAATCTCATTCACCAAATACTCCAAAGTCGAATTCCCTAAGTTTGATGGAGAAGATATGAGGACCTGGTTGTATAAGGTAGACCAGTTCTTTGTTGATGAAGAAGTCACCATACAACAGAGAATGAAGTTGGTGTCCCTACATTTTGAAGGAGATGCACTTCAATGGCATCTATGGTATATGAGGAGTAGAGGGCAATTACATTGCCTAGTTGGTAAGAGTATATCTGGGCTCTGTGTGATAGTTTGGTGCTGAGTATTCAGATCCAATGACAGAGATTATGAATATTAAACACACAAGCACTGTAAAGGAATATCAAAAGGCTTTTGTTGGGGTTATAACTAGACTGGATATCTCAGTGGAACACGCCATCAACATTTTCCTGCATAATCTTAAGCCAGAGTTGAGTCATGCAGTTAAGGTGTGGGAATCCCTGCACCTTACCTCAAGCATACTACCCAGCCAGACTCCATGAGGCCAGTTTTGCTGCTCAAAGCAAGGCTATCAAGGCCTCCTTAGCAAGGGTTTCTTGGAACAAAGGACACAGTTCTAGGAATCTGCCAAGAAACAATAATAATGTTCCCAGGAGACCTATTACAACTAAGCTAACGCTAAAAGGAGACTCACTCCTGCAAAAATGGAGGAAAAAAAGGGCTCAAGGCCTATGCTTCTTCTGTGATGAGAAGTATGTAGTTGGACACAAGTGCCAAGCAAAAAGGCAGTTGTTTTCCCTAGAACTAGAAGGTGTTGGAGTGATAGAGGAAGAAGAACATGCGGAGGAGCCAATAGTGGAGGAAGAGGAGGAGAAAACAATGGCAGTGGAGCAGAACTGTGCAATATCACTACAAGCCTTGAATGGAACAATGGGGCACCAGACACTAAGACTCAGAGGGTATACAGAACAACAACCCCTGGAGATCTTCACAGACTATGGGTCTATACACAATTACATAGATGAGGATACAGCAAAGAGACTGGGTGAAAGATTAGCAAAATCACACCTCAACTGGTACAGGTTGCAGATGGAAGAGAAGTACCAACAGATAGCATATGCAAGGGATTCCAATGGTTGATGCAAGGAGTTGTGTTCCAGGATGACTTCTTAGTGTTTCCCATTGGAAGAAGTGATGTAGTCCTTGGTATCCAATGGCTATATCCCTTAGAGGACATCAAGTTCAATTTCAGAAAGAAGTTGATTGAATTTGAGTAAAAAGGGGAGTTACTTACCTTAAAGGGAATACAGCCTAATTTCAAAACTGTTAAGGCTAAGTCACTAGAGAAAATGGTAGTGGAAGGATCATAGTTCTTCATGATTAAGGTTCAGGAAGCAGAAGCTAAGCGCTCTAAAATAGAGGAAAGTAAGGTGGAAGAGCAAACTCTAGAAGTTAGAGAGGTGCTTGATAAATATGCAGAGGTCTTTGGGGAACCAACTCAATTACCACCTTCCAGGGGGGTTTTGACCACCACATTCCCCTATTAGAAGGCATAGCACCAGTAAATTCAAGACCCTACATATACTTACCTCTCCAAAAAGATGTCATTGAGACCATGATTAAAGAGATGCTGAACCAAGGAATTATCCAATACAGTTCAAGTCCTTATGCCCCACTTGTAGTACTAGTGGGGAAAAAGGATGGCTTTTGGAGGTTATGTGTAGATTATAGAGCATTAAACAAGGCAATTGTGAAGGATAAATTCTCAATTCCAATCATAGAAGAGTTACTAGATGAACTGGGGGGATCTCAGGTTTATTCTAAAATAGACTTGAGGACAGGCTATCATCAGATAAGAATGGCAACCACAGATATCCCTAATACATCTTTCAAAACATATTCTGGTCATTATGAGTACTTGGTCATGCCATTTGGCTTGACCAATGCATCCTCAAGCTTTCAAGGACTGATGAACCATATCTTTCAGGATCACCTCAGAAAGTTCATCCTAGTCTTTTCTGATGACATTTTAATATATAGCAGGAGTTTGAAGGAACACATACAACACCTCAAGATGGCATTTGATTTGCTTGTACAACACCAGTTGTTGGCCAGAAGAGCAAGTGTGTCTTTGCTGCTAAAAATAGTGGAATACCTAGCGCATTATATCTCAGCACAAGGGGTGTCCACTGATCCAAGGAAAGTGGAAGTTGTGAGGTCCTGGCCTGAGCCACAATCTACGACACAATTGAGGGGGTTTCTGGGCCTTGCAGGGTACTACAGGAGGTTCATCAGGAGCTATGGAGTCATTAGCAAGCCTCTCACTGACATGCTCAAGAAAGACAGTTTTGTATGGAATGAAGAGGCAAGAGAAGCTTTCAAACAATTTAAGAAGGCACTAACTACAACTCCCAGATTTTCCCTAATGTTTGTGGTTGAGACCGATGCCTGCAACATGGGCATTGGGGCTATCTTAATGCAAAAAGTACACCCTATTGCATTCCTCAGTAAGGGTCTCTCCAAAAGACATCAGTCCTTGTCTGTTTATGAGCAAGAATTACTGGCTCTAGTACTAGCTGTGAATAAGTGGTCACAATATGTATCTAACAGGTAGACCCTTCATTGTAAAGACAGACCAAAAGGCCCTTAAGTTCTTATTGGACCAAAAGCTACACACTGGCACTCAACTCAAATGGATCAATAAGCTTGTGTAGTTTGATTTTGAGATTGAGTACAAGAAAGGAAAAGAAAACAAAGCAGCTGATGCTTTATCAAGACTCCTAATCAATTTGGCTGCAATGACACTTTCAACTATGAAAACTGACCTCTTGGAGTTAATAATGAAAAGCTGGGATAAGGATGAAGAATTAGCAACACTAATTCAGACTCTAAGGGAGAAGGGAACTGAGATTAATGATAACACCTTCATCCATGATCAACTAAGAAGGAAGGGAAGGCTGGTAGTAGGCCCTGATAGACAATTGAGAAAGGATATCCTACAGTTTTGGCATGACTCCCCAACAAGAGGGCACTCTGGCATTGACAATACTTACAGAAGATTGGCAGCTCTTTTCTGGTGGAAAGGAATGAGAGAGGAGGTTCAGAACTATGTAAAGGCCTGTGATATATGTCAAAGACATAAATATGATAATGCTCCTTACCCTTGGCTATTGCAACCTCTCAAGATTCTAGTAGCAGCATGGAGTAGCATAAGCATGGACTTCATAGAAGAGCTGCCTAATCAAAGGGAAAAACTGTGATTTGGGTAGTGGTGGACAGACTCACAAAATATGCCCACTTCATTGGCCTTTCCCACCCTTACTGTGCTCATGATATAGTCATGGAAAACATTTACAAGCTGCATGGGGTGCCAGAAGACATTACCAGTGATAGGGATCCAATTTTCACAAGTCTGGCAGGAATTGTTTTCTATGATGGGAGTAACACTTAACACCTCGACTGCCTACCACCCTCAGACAGATGGCCAGACAAAGGTGGTAAACAGGTGTCTAGAGACCTACTTGAGATGTTTTTGCTCAGACTCTCAAACCGATTGGGCTCAATTCTTAGCAGCAGCTGAATGGTGGTATAACACCACATTCCATACCTCAATTCAGAGTACACCATATGAGGCTTAGTATGGTCAGCCCCCACCTCTACACCTACCATATGCAGCTCCAACCATATGCAGATGGAGATTCAGGATTAGACGAGATAGATAGAAATCTTCTGACTCGAGAATTCAAAGGACAACTACTAAGGTATTATCTCAAAAGAGCACAACAGAGGATGTCGGCTCAAGCCAAAAACACAGGACTGATAGACAATTTAAAGAAGGAGATTGGGTCTACCTAAAAATTCAACCATACAGACAAATTTCCATGTCGGGTAAACATTTTTCTAAGCTATCAGCTAGGTACTATGGACCTTACCAGGTCCTGCAAAAGGTAGGGATTGTAGCCTATAAACTGTCACTTCCTCCTCAACTTCTCCTACACCCAACATTCCATGTCTCTCAACTCAAACTTTTCCATGAACTACCAGCCACTATTTCCCATCCTCCAGTTATAGACCTGCCAAGCCCCTATTGTCCCCAACCTGAGAAGATTTTAGAAAGGCGTTTGATTCAAAGGGGAAACAAGGCAATAGCTCAAGTTTTAATCCAATGGAACTACCTCCAAAGTCTGCTACGTGGGAAGATTATCAAACTCTGAAGATACGCTTTCCTGCCTTTCTTCCTTGAGGACAAGGAAAATGTTAACAAGGTGGAACTGATGCAAAGTTAAATCAAAGCTGCTTCAGATGTGATACCTTGAGCTTGCGTAGTTGTACATGAAAGTTAAGTTAGTTAAATAGGTGAGTGAACTATAGTTCCGGCTAAGTGCAATTGAGTCCCATAATAGTTTAAGTATAAGTTTGATGTATTTACAAATTAGCTCTATTAGATGTCAATTTCCATTACTTATAGTCCAATAGAGTTAGTTATGTTATTTTGTCTTTTAGCTGATAGTGGAAGCATATAGTATCCCTCTGTATTCAGACATTGGAAGTCATCAATTGATTAATTATCATTTCATTTTCTAGTTTTCTTCTTCATAGCTGTAGGTTTTCTCTTAAACCCTAGCTGCCGCATGTAATGAAATAGGTACAGTTCAGATAAGCATATACCTTAACAGGTAAAATCAGGAGAAGGAAGGAACTTTAACAGCATAACACTCTTAGGGCGTGTTTGATTCCCGGAAAATGTTCTAAAACATTGTGTTTGGTTAAGTGAATTGCAGAAAATGTTTTCTCCAAGGAAATTAATTTTCACGAAATAGTAAAAATAACTTTCCTCACTTACTTCAAACAACACTATTGTTCAACATTTAATGGCTAAAAATTTCACCAACCACTATCCATATGCCCTATATTGCTCCTCCTACCACAATGTTCGTCACTGACTTTTTATACCCAACCAAACACTGAAAAAAAAAAACTGTAAAACATTTCAATAAGTACAAAAATAAAGCATAACACGGAAGTTAAAATCTAATACGAAGCGCTAAACTACTTTACTGACTGCATACACGCAACTGAATATGTCAAAATCGAAGAAGTTAAAAACCTGAGTAGCAAAATCTTCAAGAATGCCTTCTTTACTGATACCGTGTTCGAGGCATAGCTGTTTCCAGAATTCCATTCCGATCTGGTTCCCGCATTGTCCAACTTGCAGTGTAATAATTTCTCTCGGCATTTTCCTTTTACCGTTTTCCCTCGCTAAACTGCAGAAGTTATCGATCTGCCCGAGAAAAAGAGAATTTCCTTCTACTTTCGCTTATGGCTGCTTTTGTGCGCGTAGCTAGTAAAGGGTTTTGAAAAAGAAAAGAGGGAAAAAAGTGAGGCTTCGGAAATTATGAGCGCTCTCACTCTGTTGTAACGGTGGGGCGAGTCTGCCGGCTTAATTATGTTTTGATTGGATGGCGCTAACATAAGCCGTGAGTGGAATGCGTTCAAACTCTTTTTTCCCAACTTATTTCTTTGCCTGAATTTACCCATAACTTTATGAAATTGATCATTCGTGCCCTCTGTTTAGAGTTCACTTCAAAGACACCCTTACCATTTCCCGATTACATCACAAATTCCTTCACTTTCCAACTCAATATTGCTTAAGTCAACTTTGTCTTCCACTTTACAACATTGAGTCTTGACTTCTTTTGTTGTTGCAACATCAGTTATTGGTGACTTTCTTATTGGATCAGTAATTTATTTCACAACATTTTATTTGTATAAATTCGTGTGAAAGTTAGTAAAGATATCCTAAAAATGAGCTAGTGAAATTTCTTCAACATATTTTAATTTGGCTGTCCATTTAAAAATTATTATCTAACACCGAGCAATCATCATCATCTTCTTAGAATAAGTTGAATTGAAGTCTTCTTTCACAATTAAACTAGATGACCACATAACTTAGTAGCATTATTAGTGTAGTATCTTATTTTAAAATGCCAAATACATATACAACCCCTTATAATTGGTACCGAATTCTATTTAGACACCTCAACTAACCCTTGTACCTATTAGACACTCTAACAGCCATTATAACGTATCCCGAGGTCTCAATCTCTCTTAAAAATGAAACGCTTGATTTACAAGTGTGTTGACATGGAAGACGGGCCAATCACTTGTAACATGTGTCAAATAACAAAAAGAAAAAGCTTTTTTCTTCTCCTTCATGTTCTTCAATTGCAATTTGCAACCACCAAAACAGAAAAACTTGGCGACGCCTCTTCTGAAACACCATCGATAACGACCCTCAGTAATATGCAGCGAATGAAACAACTCAGCCAAACCAAAATAGATAACACAAGTCGAGATCCGGCGAGTTAGTCCGCTTTATCTGTGTTATTCAATTCCAACCACACAAAAACAGAGATAACCGCTACAGACCAAAGATTTAATTGATACCAAAATTCGGTATTGAATCCTCTGATGAGAAGTAATAGCAGAAAATATGAAAATGGAAGAAGATCATAGTAGAAGAAGAGAAGAAAAAAATAGAGGAGATGGGAGTTTAGAGATATAGAGAAACTAGAATTGTATTATCATATCAAACATGTATCTTTACTATTACAAATCTATAATTATGTAAAATACAAAGTAGCTGACTAATGCGCATAACTAACTTTCCCGCCAAAAGCTGAATTACAATTTGAAGGCCTAATTGAAGCTAACTTTTAAAATATCCTAATCATTATCTACTTGGTTGCTGAAGTGGCATCCACGTCGGTTGTTGTCCCAATATCTGTATCAATACCCCCTCGATGAGCAACACCCTTGTCCTCAAGGGTGAAGGCAGGAAATCGAGTCCTCAAGTTGGAAGCAAATTCCCAAGTAGCAGAAGAAGGATCCAAACATGTCCATTTGATTAAGCATTGAACAACAACTTTGTTGCCTTTTTTGATCAATCGACGAGCAAGGACAGCTTCAGGGAATGGGCATAAAGGGTTGGCAGAATCCACGACATGAGAGTGAATGATTTGGGCCGGAATTTCATTACAGAACTTGCCACGACCCAAACCTATGGGCCGACGGGCACCCGATACCTTACTCAACTAAGTACCAACATAATATATCATTTTCATCGTACTTTCATTGGCAAATGGGCCAAACGGGCCATCATGGGATAACTAGAATGAACATGGGGGAGTACTCAATATAGGACGACACAACCTGGTATAAAAACTTACACATGTGACATACGGGCCTATAAGGCCAACACGATCATTTGTATACTCAAAATATAGGCCGACAAGGCCATATAAGTATTCATATATATGACATCTGTCTACAAGCCTCTAAGAGTACATAAGTATCATAAAAGTCGGGATTGAGCCCCGCCATACCAATCAATATATGTCCTAATTATACTGACCAAATAAGTAACTTCAGAGCAAATGGAGCGCACCAACATCTTCCGCGGAGCTGATAATCTACTTGGAGGACTCTCGACCTATCTATCGGGACCTATGGGCATGAAACGCAGCGTCCCCGTGAAAAAGGGACATCAGTACAAATAATGTACCGAGTATGTACGGAATAAAAATCAGTAAATAATAGACATGAGAGAAACATGGAGTAAAAAACTCGACATGTAATTCTGAATAACTCTGTGTTTAATATTTAAAATGTCGTGCATATGCGTATGAATGCCATACCATGCATAGGTATATGTATATATAACATCATCAAGCCTTGGAGGGCATCCCATCATATCATCTCCCCTACTGTGGGCAATATCATCAACGTATACCAACTGATCAGGTGGCAGTGCGTATATAATGCCATAACATTTTCCCATATCCCATATACATATATATACATACATATACGCGTATATAACGCCATCTGGTCATGGGTCAATGTACATGTATAAATGAATGCAATGCATGAGAAGTATGTCAATACAATCTCTTGGAATGTCATAAGACCATTATGCCTTTGAGTAATATCATGAAATAAACTTTATCAACTTACGTATTGAGACCCATGAACAGATGATAGAATAATATGACACATGGGAATTCAAAAACATAGGCACCTTTAATACCTCTATGAATAGAGTCATATATGGAAGTTGTGCATTTGCTCGTTTCGTTTGTGTCGTATAGATCATGCCAAAAAGAAAGAAGGGATAGCCTTAACATAATTGAGCCGATTCTCTTGGCAATTCCTCTAACATACATCAATCGCGACGAAACACGTAACAACCGATAGAAGTAGGGAAAAATTCGTATGATATTCTTGAGAAAGATTGCATTGTATTCCCTTAGAATTGCAAACTTTCGTTGCTATTACGCAATATAATCTCGTATCAATTTTGCTGTAGAAAATCCATTACTTAGCAAGCTTAGCATCACACTTTAATGAAGTAAAGAGATCCCTTAAAAATGAGAGCTTCATTTGTTACTTTGTGTTAAGATATGAGCACCTCTCTTTGTGAATTAGAGAGGTCTTATAACTTAGTGGTGTGGGCCCAGTTAGATGATGACTAATCCACAAACTCTCTTAATATGCCACCTTATTATAAGGATTTAAGAGTCACATTCCCTTAAAAGCGTTGGTTGCCACGTTTTGCCTTAGTCTTTATCCAAAAGACTTTAGTTAATCAACCACTAATTATTAATTAACTTGTTAATTCCTTCATTACCCAATAATTTACATAATTAAGGATTATCTCAAATTACTTAAAATACAACCCACTTTTAACATACCTTACTATCATGGTCATGTGGTACCTTGTGTGGCACTTGTTGATACCCAGTTTTTCCCTATAATATTTTCAAAATGCATATATACTTCCAAAATTATGCATTAGCATCAATAATATTTTTTTCATAATTTCTTTATTTTAAAGGGATTTTTAATTAATTTATCCCAGTTTTTGTTATATAAATAATTATTAATTGCATCACAAATGATTTTATAACAATTTTATGACCAAATTTCACTACTTATATTTATACTAAGATAATTATTTTATAAATAGCCACATTTATATTTTTTAGGTTATAATTGCAATAATTTTGCAATAATAGCCCATGCATGCATTATTACATTATCTCACTAGAAAATAGCTTTTTTTTATATAATGCTGAGAAATTGTTTTAAATCATATTATGCATGGCAATTATTTGTATAACATGTTAATTATTTTTATAAATTATTTTATCAATTAAATTGGGTATTTAACAAACAGCCTCTTAATTTCTTCAATTTTCAGACCTAACCCCTCAAATATTAGCCCAAAACCCTTTTAAAACCATCCTAAGCCCCTTAATAATACCATCCCAAACCCCTTAAGCCCAATATGTATCTACCCGACCCAAACCCCCATCAAATCGTGGCCGTTAATCTTTTAGATCAAAGGTCCACGATTAAACTTACCATTAATTCAACCAACCCTAGCCCCCCTCTTCATTCCTCTCATTCCGCTGTCACCCGTTTCCTTCACCCTTCCAATTCTCTCTCAACTCACCCTAACCCTAATCGCCTCCACCAGCGAGAACCTTCATTCTATGGTGTTTTCGTTCATTCTCCGACCATCACTGGTCTCCTATACTCCATGGCTGTTTGATTTCATGAGTCCTTGAGAAAACCTCAAGGAAATCCAACTTGTTCTCGCCTATAATTTGCTTACCGGCCTGTCTCAGGCCACTTTCGTTTGTAAGTATGTTTTCCTCTTGCTTTTAGTATGAATCTGTGGGTTTTTACTGATTCTCTTCATCTCAACTATTTTCTGGAAAAAAAAAACTAGTTTCACTACTGTTTGATTCTTCTCAGATCGTTATAGATCTGAGGTGATTCGAGTATTATTGGGTATATTCTTTTAAAATCTCTTGTTTTACTTAACTATTTAGATTTTTAGTTACTCTTTCTAAAACTAGGGTTCTTCCCAGACTTTCGTCAAAGGTTTTTACTTTCAAATGCTTAGTATGTTCATCTCTTTACATATATGTATGCTCGAACTCTAAAATGTCTCTATGTGTTACTGATTTCTTCAATTTTGTTTCGACGGTATGTTTATCTCTGTGAACCAGTCACATGAACTTGTTCTGTTTAGGGACTTAAACGATTTTCCCTGTCCAAAATCCATATTTTATGAGATTTTACTTGATTGACTCCTGTTAAGGATCCGAACGATTTTATTTCTTGTTAAAATCGGAACCCTTTGGAATTCTTACCTGGTTGATTTCTATTTAAGGGTTCAAATAATTCTTCCTATAAAATCAATATCCTTTGAAGATTTTTTTTACTAATTGTTCCCTATCAATTGCCCCGTTAAAATCAATGTGCTAGGATTGTTACTGGTTTCCTTGTTTGTGACTTATTTCCCTATTTTACTTGCCTTAATTAGTGGACGGTTGTTTGGAGATTTTTACCGACTCCTTATAAGGTATGATTTGGATTCTTTGCCTTAATTGAATCCTTGTTATGACCGTTAATTGATTGCCCCCAATAAAAGGGGTATATTCCGGACTCTCTTATTGGAATTGATTATGTGATTATTTGATTATTCTTAATTGACTGAATTCTGACTTTCTTTACCTTATTTGTTCTAGTCCCTAAGTGCTATATGCACACTCTTATTCTACCTCTAAAACGGACAATAGTTCAATCACACACACACAAACTTTATCTTCTCTCTTTCTGCTATTTGTGCTAATTACTTATCTAGCCGGCTGAAAGCCAAGGCTAGACTGTAGAACCCTACCTACTTTACTTTCTGCTTCTCTTCCTTAACTGGTATGTTCTTATCACAATGTCATTCTGAGATTCAAATCTATGTGCTCCTTGTTGCTTTGCTTTTATTAAGGTTGTGTCTTTCTATACTAGCATAACTACTGTCTAATTAACTTTGTTTGATGCCTGACCAACATGTATAGGTTTCATTCTTCGTGTTTGTTACTTTAGCCAGCATATTTACTTGAATACCTGTTTACTTCCTTCAACTAGCATGCTCATTTTAGTATCTCAGACTCCTAATTTATCTGATTAACCCCAATTGACATGACTAATTCTGTGTAGTAGACCCCTGTCATCATCATGACTATTCCTGCATTCTGTCTCTATGCGTTACTGTCTATTACCACTTTAGCTTCAAGTATGATTTTCCTGTTAAGACTCTGAGTCAGTAGTTTGCGTTCTAATGCTATGAATTTGGTTGCTGGTTGTCAATCTCCTGCTTGTTCTATGTACTTGTTGTTCAAAATGCTCTCCTTCTTATCAACCTTATGTGCTCCTGTTTCAAGTGTCTTGTGTTCCCAACCCCTGCTCCCTTTTGTGTAACTGTTTGTACACCTAGAACTAATTGACAAATTGAAGTTGAATCTGGGCAATGTGATGCTTTTGTGACCATGTTGTTGTTTCCTGAACCTTCCTTCAAAAGGTTTTCAACATGTTTTTCACTCATTATATGTTTTTCCTAAACTATTTCTACTCCTGAAGTATTTTCACTCCTAAAGATTTTACCTCTATACTGTCTTCCAAAAAGTCATCTCAACTATGTCAAGCACTCTCTCTTCTACTTAGATTACTTAAGTTATGCCCCTCCAGTGTGTGTACTGCCTAGGAATCCATTAGATTCCTGTCACGACCCCAAATCCCGATGGCGCCTATCATGGAACTAAGCTAGCCAACCATTACAAACTATCATAATATTTCATAATTTCCAAGACTAGCAGATTAAAACAGCAAAATGAGATAAACAATTTATACACTACCCCAAAACCTGGAGCCGATTGTCATGACCATCTAGGACTATAAATACAATGTACAAAAAGGTGACTTGCTACTACAAAAGTCTGAAGTACAAAAGACAAAAACTATGAACTGAGGAAAGGAAAGAAGGTGAGCTGGGGGCGCTGAGCAGCTACCTCGATCCTCAAACAAACTCCAAGCACGTTCGAAAATCAACTAGTGAGATGTTCCGGTACTTGGATCTGCACACAGAGGTGCAGAGAGTAACGTGAGTACGTCAACTCAGTAAGTAATCAAAGTAACTAAAAACTTGAGTGTAGTGACGAGCATTTACAAATCATGTAAATCCATATAATAAGTAACAGTGGAAATAAATAAATCAAGTCAGGAATCTACATTCCGAATATTTCATAAAACTCCAGTTTCCATTTAAAATCTCGTATAAAAACATTTGCCCAACATTATCATCAGAGGCTCAGTGTAAAGAAGAGTGAAAATAGTAGTTTCATAAAATATAAGCCCCTCGGGCACAATATCACTCACAAATAAAGCCTCTCGGGCAAGCCTCTCAGTCACTCGTGACTCCACTATCAGTATCTCATGCTCACACTAAACACTCGTACTCA
>ML428825.1:2092-57101 GCA_005239525.1 Nicotiana knightiana | reverse complement strand
TAAAGCACATAAAATGCGAGGTATATAATGCTTAAAATCACGAATTCTAGCCACACATCATCTGTCTTTCCAATTGTGGCTTGCATTCCTCCAACAATTGATAAAGTCGATGACTGGTTCACTCTTTCGTTGACGAGTATTTGTAAGTTCTATCATACTCACAATACGTCTTGTGCTATAAAAGTAATTGAGGAACTCTTACTCTAGTTGATGCCAACTATCAATAGATCCAACCTCGAGGTTTGTGTACCAATCAAAAGCATTTTTTTAGTGAGTGACAAAATGCTTGACGAGGTAATCTTCCTGATTCCCAACATTGTTGCACGTCTCAGCGAAGTGCGCCACATGGTTCTTTGGATTGTCTTAGTCATCAAACTTTTGAAATTTTGGAGGTTGATAGCTAGCAGGCATCTTCAACATATCGATCCTTGAAGTGTATGATTTTGCGTAGTTAAGAGAGTACTAGGAAGAAACTTCATATTTTTTATGTATAGTCCCTTCAATGAACTCCTTTATTTGATTTATTAGAATCATCCCTTCCGAGGAGACTAGAATTTCCTTAGTGGATGATACTTGTCGTGGGGGAGGATCAATCTCTTGAACTTCTGGAAGCTTGCCATGTGGATGGTTGGATTCTTCTTCCATCAAGATTCCCACTCCGCCTGTTATCTTGTCTAGCGTCTTGATTTTTCATGCATTTGGTTAAGCTAGCGATTGCTTTCATTAAGTTTGCCAACTGCTCCTCCACTAATGAAGTGTTTGTCACCATGGCTTGCATTACTGTTGTGGATGATGAGGAGTAGAATGGATTTTCATATAGATTAATCCTTGATTGGCTCACGTTATGTGGTTTAAGTGGGGAGGATCCATCATTTGAAGCATCATCATCTTCCTTCACAATAGAGTTATTGGAGAGGTCAAGTAGAGCAAGAGTTTTCTTAATCTTTACAGCAACATCACATCCCCCTTCGAACGCATTTATGGAAGATCTTTATCCTTTTGAGGATGAAGATATGAAAAAACGGGTTGGCGCGGATGGCACTTGGAGTGCTCGTTGTCCTACAGAGCTTGGCTTGATCCTTGTATTTGGTCCAAAGTTTTCAAAGGTAACATCGAGGATGATTTTCGCATCAGCACAAAACCTAGAACTAGCCGTCTTGGTGGAAGCTGATCTGAAGTTAACCTTCTTTGAAGCCATTTCGATGTTCTTGAACTTTGGTGACTGAAAAGTTAAGATGAGAGGTAGAGATTGTCCCACTAGGCATACCAGAATTTGTAGACAATAAATTTGCATCAAGAAAAATAATCGAGACCGAAAAATATTGCAACAATCATGTACTTGATTTCAAATAATTTGAGTGTTATAATCTCTATGATTCCTCCGATTCTTCTTTTCAACAGTAAATAACTTCAAAGGCTTTTGAGCTTGATCTTGAACATTTATTTGTTTCCACGAACGATGATCTTGAATTCAACTAGCACGAACTTTGCTTTGAACTCATACTCCTTGAATGATGGTTTGTTCTTCGTTCTTGAGCTTGAACTTGAACTTGATTGGTTGAAGCTTGAAACTTGTAGAGAAATTTACGGTGTTTGATCCACGATCTCTCTCTTTCTTCTTGTTATAACTTTTGGTCCCCTTTATGAGTTATGTAGACCCATATTTATAGCTGTGGGGGGGAGGGGGAGGGGGAGGGGGAGGGGAGATTTGTGATGAGAACAAAATCTTTCCGACCAATCAGATTGAAGCATGACAAGACCACATTTGATTGGCCAGAACTTGTCACTTGCATATGTAGCACAGTCTCATTGGCCTTTTAATTTGACTTGATTGTCATTTTGACACATGACACGATCTTATTAGTCCTACTATTTGACTTGGCGCGCCACATCATTTGACACATGGCACCAAATTGGGCCTCTAGAAAGATGACATCTTGAGCTTAATGAAGTGGGCTCATCACTTGTAGTCCAATTAAATGGGCTAGCCCAATGATTTTAGACTTATTTATTTAATCCATATACATTGGACTAATATAACTAATCCAATTATATTAGCCCAATAAATATATTAAAAATAATATATCTTGAATTTAAAATATAGTCCAAATTATTTTATAGATTTAATTTCAAGACAATTTATTTGCCTACAATAACAAAGACAACCCAGGGGAGAGCAAGTCATGAAATGGTAATGTTGAAATTTTCCATATTAAGGCATGGCTTATTTTGCAATTGTCACGCCCCCTTTTTTCCTCGCACGGGTCAGGTGCGGAGAGATCAGGTTCATGACATTCTGGACAACTCCTTAAAGGAAGAGGTTTAAGGAAGAGTCGCCACCTAACGATTTTGTGGTGCGTTAGGGCACCTAGAGTAGATAACGCATGAACTAGTTTGCATTACCAGAGATTGGGTAAGGGCTTGAAGTTATCCTAGTGTTAGGAACCCCTCAAGATCCACAATTGTGGGTCCCAGCCAAGAAGTTTTGTGAATTTGGACAGTAAACAAATAGCAAGTAAGGTTCATATAAGAGGGGATTTCAAACAAGTACGAAAATCTTTAAAGGTTTTGGGAAAACATTAGAGTAAAACATTTCAAATAAAAGAACTGTTCTAGGTTTAAAATAATACGGATCAAATCAATGCTATACCCAGTAATCACTCCTCGAAGAGGGGCTATACGTGGTATTAGCGCACCGGTCATCATATCCGTATTCTACCCTTCCCACCCCGTAGAGGTTATTTATACGTGGTCACGAAAGCTTATTGCGTGCTATTACCCGTCCCATTCCATAAGTCCCGGAGGGTGTTTAGGACTACTAAATCCTACAAGGTGAGTACTAGGTTGAACCCCTAGGTTTAAAGGATAAAATTATAAGCGACAAGTAGAAAAACAGTTTGGACTTACACATATGGGATACACATAACAAACATATGGCTCAAGTACCCCTCCGCAAGTAAGGCATGTAAATAGCACGTCTCAAACACAAAGAAAGTCTCAGATTTAGAACCTAAGTAGGAATTCTAGGTGTGAAGATAGTAGCAAACATCAGGGTTTGGATGAGTTTCAGAAAAAGAATGCATGAATGATTTTAAAACCATTGGTTAATAGACAGTGTACAAAAATAGTTCTTATTTTAATAGACATTTGTGCCTAACCTTTGCTTAGGTGTCTGATCTCTATTGCATTGTAGATATGTCCTAGAAAGGGTTTATATTGTGCACAGAGATAAAATAAATCCTAAGACATGATTTCTACCCTAAAATTACACTAGGCATGCATAACCCCACCCTTTCACTATCCAGCCCCAAATATTCGTTAACAGATTATTACAGGCCAAGAATAACGAATTACACAACTGAATAAAGGCAAATCAAGAAGCTATACTATAGAGAGCATGACAGTAAGCCCAAGTACCAGATCCAACATGCCATATGCCAAGACCGCTTGTAACCCAGGTGTGTCAGAGTTCCTAAGGATCTCAAGGGATCCCAGGCAGTGCTCACACCTAAGTTCCCTAGCCAGGAATGAGTAGGTGCAGTGTAGAAGGCCAGCCTTGGTTGTCAGAGTTCAATGGGTACTCAGAGGTCCCCAAGGTAGTGCTCACACGAAGGGGGCAGATCCTAGAATCCTAGAACCCAGTGCTCCAACATGCCATATGCCAAGACCTCTTGAATAAAAGAAATCCTCAGGCCATGAAATGATGTTCTCGGGCCATGAATATGGTGCCTCCGAACGATGACGTCTTTGGACAAGTTGGCGATATTTCAGCCCATGAAGAATGCAGTGGTATCATTCTAGCAAGACAAAGTTTAGTCTTGCGATTTGGGAAAGAAAAGAGGGGCAGAGCTTAGCCCGAGAGAAGCATAAATAAGTAACATCACGAAAGGTGGTTGCTTTGAAGAGGTAGATAGTAGTTTTATGCAATGAAGTAAAATGCAGGGGAGGTAGCATAGAACCTCGGAAGGAAGAATGGTAGCCTTATGCAATGCAGAAAATAAAATGCAGGGGAGGTAGCATAGAACGTCAGAAGGCAGAATAGTAGCCTTATGCAGTGTAGGAAATAAAAATGCACGGGAGGTAGCATAGAACCTCGGAAGGCAGAATGGTAGTCTTATGCAGTGCAGGAAATAAAAATTCAGGGGAGGTTGCGTAGAACCTCGGAAGGCAGAATGGTAGCCTTATGCAGTGCGGGAAAATAAACGACAGTAAGAGTTCTTAGCTGATGATAAACTGCGGTGATACCATTGTGGTGAATAAGCGTTGTTTGTGATGATAGTAAGCGTCGGCATGTGCGACGAGTTTGAGAGCATGTCCTTAAGAAATATGCATCTTACGAAGATAGTAATGTGTTATGGGTTTTCGCGTTCTTTGTGCCTACATCCAGAGAAAAAATGTGAGTTCTTAAAGGGGAAGGTTAGTTCGCATTCCCACTGGCTTGGCTTGGCCTATCTGCTCGATAACGGGGACTTTGTTGTTCATATCACAGGGATAGCGTTGCTAAACAAGCTGTCATTTTGAGAAAGAAAATATGCATGGTTTTATAAAAACATAACATATAATTTCAATTTATAATAATTTTGGATGAACCGATGACCACGATGCGGTTCAAGGCATTGCAACCTTTCTTGATATGGAATTTTAAGGGTCCTCCTCAAAAGTCTGCCCCAGCTTGGTGGGTGAATGCTTCTGGCTGTTGCTTGTGCGGTACTCGGCTGCATTTGCTTCGGAATTTTAAGGTCCCTCCTAAAAATTCTACCCCAGTTTCCATTCGTGGGGGAAATGAAATTTTATTAAAATTTGACCGAACCCATAGGGCTGTCTACGTATCCCCTCTTAAACGGGAATCAGGTCAGGCATAGTTCAATTTACAACATTTGATAAAGGCATGAAAGTTACACATAGTAGCGCTTGATTGCATCTGAGTTGATTGGCTTTAGCCAAATTTCTCCATCCATTTGTGCAAGTATGAGTGCTCCCTGTCAGCACGCGGTGAACCATGTATGGGCCTTGCCAATTGGGAGAGAATTTCCCCTTTGCTTCGTCTTGGTGAGGAAAGATCTTCTTTAACACCAGTTGCCCCAGTGTGAATCATCTCCTCTTGACTTTCTTGTTGAAGGCTCTGGTCATTCTGTTCTGATATAGCTGACCATGACAAACTACGTTCATTCTTTTCCCGTCTGGGAGGCCAATTGCTCATAATGGCTTCGTACCCACTCTGCATCGCTGAGTTCGGCTTCTTGTATGATTCTCAGGGATGGAATTTTGAACTCGGTAGGAATAACGGCTTCTGTACCATAAACCAACATGTAACGAGTTGCCCCAGTTGATGTTTAGACTGTGGTGCGATATCCCAGTAAGGCGAATGTCAGCTTCTCATGCCATTTCTTGTGCTTCTCTATCATCTTTCTCAGTATCTTCTTGATATTCTTGTTGGCAGCCTCAATGTCTCCATTCATCTGAGGTCTTTATGCTGTGGAATTCTTGTGTTTGACCTTGATGGTTTCACACATGGCTCTCATCAGGTCACTGTTGAGGTTCGAACCATTATCGGTAATGATTGAATCTGGAACTCCGAATCGATAAATTATGCGGCCGCGGACAAAGTCGGCCACGACTTTCTTAGTAACTGCTTTGTAAGAAGCTACTTCGACCCTCTTGGTAAAGTAATCAATGGCAACCAGAATAAACCTGTGTCCGTTGGAGGCAGCATGCTCGATTGGTCCGATAACATCCATGACCCAGGCGGCGAACGGCCATGGTGAACTTGTTGCATTAAGCTCACTCGGAAGTACATTATCATATCCCCATGTATCTGACAACGGTGGCACTTCTGTACATACTGGATGCAATCCGTTTCCATGGTCATCCAGAAATAACCGACCCGAAGTATCTTCTTTGCTAGAACGAACCCGTTCATATGAGGACTGCATGTACCCGCATGTATATCTTCCAATAGTTTTGTTGATTATTTTTCTTCAACACACCTTAGTAAACCCAAATCAGGAGTCCTCCTATACAGGATTCCTCTGCTGTGAAAGAAATTGTTTGACAACCTTCGAAGTGTGTGTTTCTGAGTAGCGCTTGCAAGTTTTGGATATTGTCCCTTTGCCAAGTACTCCTTGATATCATGAAACCAAGGCTTTCCGTCTGCTTCTTCTTTAACATGGGCGCAGTAGGATGGCTGATTATGGATCCCCACTGGGATGGGATTAATGAAATTCTTGTCTGTATGCTGGATCATAGATGACAAGGTAGCTAATGCATTGGCGAACTCATTCTGGATTCTAGGGACGTGCCAAAATTCTATCTTTGTGAACCTCTTTCTCAACTCTTGTACACAATTTAGATATGGCAGTATCTTGGAATTCTTGGTCACCCATTCTCCTTGTACTTGGTGTATCGATAGATATGAATCACCAATCACTAGTAACTCCTAAATGTTCATGTCGATGGCCAAATTGAGCTCCAAGATGCAGGCCTCTTATTCAACCATGTTGTTGGTGCAGGGGAACCTGAGTTTGGCGGATACTTGATAGTGCTGACCGGTTTCTGATATTAAGACTGCCCCAATACCTACACTTTTGAAGTTTGCGGCCCACATCAAAGAACATCCTCCAACCATCGTAGGATTCTGCAATGTCCTCTCCTACAAATGACACTTCTTCATCTGGAAAATACGTTTTAATGGTTCGTATTTCCTGTCCACAGGATTTCAGCGAGATGATCTACTAATGCATGTCCCTTGACCGCCTTCTAAGTCACGTAAATAATGTTGAACTGGCTTAACAGGATTTTCCATTTCGCCAGTTTGCCAGTGGGCATGGGCTTCTGAAAGATGTATTTCAACGGATCCATCCTTGATATGAGGTACGTTGTATATGCACAGAAATAGCGCCTCAACTTTTGTGCGACCCAAGTCAGAGCACAACAAGTGCATTCCAATAAAGAGTACCGGGCTTCATATGGAGTGAATTTCTTACTAAGATAGTAAATGGCCTGCTCTTTCCTTCCTGTTTCGTCATGTTGCCCAAGAACGCAAATGAAAGCTCCATCTAACACAACAAGGTAAAGTAACAGAGGTATACCTGGCTCGGGCGGTACTAGGACTTGTGGTGTTGAGAGGTACTCCTTGATTCTATCGAAGGCCTTTTGACAATCATCGGTCCATTTGGTTACAACATCCTAACCGACTGATGTAATTGAGCCTCCCCAGGAAACTCATAACATCCTTCTTGTTCTTTGGCGGCGGAAATTCTTGGATTGCTTTGACCTTTGATGGATCCAGTTCTATTCCTCGGTGACTGACAATGAACCCTAGAAACTTGCCAGCAGGAACCCCGAATGCACACTTTGCAAGGTTAAGTTTCAAATTGTACTTCCTTAACCTGTTGAAGAACTTCCTCAGATCTTCCATATGGTCAGTGGCTTTCCTTGATTTGATGATGACATCATCCACATATACCTTGATCTCCTTGTGAATCATATCGTGGAATATAGTAGTCATGGCCCTCATGTAGGTGGCCCCTGCATTCTTTATACCGAATGGAATCATATAGTAACAATACACTCCCCATGGCGTAACGAATGTCGTTTTCTCAGCATCTTCCTCATCCATCCAAATTTGATGGTAGCCAGTGAAACAATCTACAAAGGACTGCAGCTCATGCCTGGCACAGTTGTCAATCAGGATGTGTATATTCGACAAAGGGAAGTTGTCCTTCGGACTGGCCCGGTTGAGATCCCGTAGTTGACACAGACTCTAACCTTCCCATCTTTCTTTGGCACAGGCACGATGTTGGCTAACAATGTCGGGTATTCAATGACCCGGAGAACCCTGGCATTGATCTGCTTGGTGACCTCTTCTTTGATTTTCATGCTCATGTCTGGTTTGAACTTCCTAAGCTTTTGCTTCACTGGTGGGTATGTTGGATCGGTTGGCAACTTGTGGGCCACAATAGATGTACTGAGGTCAATCATGTCATCATACGACTAGGAAAATATGTCCTCATATTCTCTTAAAAACTCTGTATATTCCTCCTTTTCTAATGGAGACAGATGAACGCTGATGCGTGTTTCTTTGACGTTCTCTACGCTTCCCAGGTTGATAACCTCAGTTTCATCCAAGTTAGACGTAGGTCTATTCTTAAAGTTCTCGACCTCTTTCACAATATCCTCAGGTACATCATCCTCGTCTGAATCAGAATCCGTTTGTTGCGTTGCCTCGTTGCATGTCACAGTCATCGGTTCGTCAAGATAAGTAATAGTAATGTTGTGTAAATAAAGTAATGGGGAGGAAAACAGAAGCAAGTAAATATACGATTTATAGAGAAACTGCAAATTCTTTGATAAATTGAATAATCGTTTGAACATAAGAGCTCTTTCTTGCAGAAATTAAAAATGCGAAAAGGAAGAAATTTTTTTAAATAAATAAGCTGTAAATAAATGCTTGTTTTGTTATCCTTGCTACCCCGGGCTCGACGGGCTTTGGTCGTCCTGACAGACCAATTCTTGAGATGATGATGCTAGTATGAATGAACCAACCTTTGGGGAGGGGAATAATAAAAAGAAACAAAAACAAAAAGGTAACAAGTCAGTGAGGATCATAAAAAAAAATATTGCAGTATTTAAACACTTAAGGCGGAAATGTAAAGCGTGTCCTAAGTTGGGGACATCTTTGTGCCCGAGGTAGGCCTAGCGACAAATTGATTTAGAGAACATAAAGTGCTAAATGTCTCATTTCATTTGATGTAAAAATGGACGAATCCAAAAATGATACAAAAACAATAAGCAAGAAATAAAATCACTAATGGCCATCAGCCTTATTACATTGATAAAGCGGAAAAGAAAATCCTATCTAATTGGTCCCAGAAGGACCTTCTCCAACCTTGGCCCTCTTGGCATACTTTAGATCATGTTGAGTCTGGGGACTTCGTGCCTCGTTTCCTGCAAACAAACAAGGTTAGGCCCTTACCCCCGCCAAACTCGACTATTTAACATCAACGATTAGCATGAAGCATTTAGTTCTCCAAATAAATGCATAGAACGTGAGAGTGTCCGTTTGGGTTTCAGGGAAACCCAAGGGACTTTGGACAAGGCTATCTTAAAGGCTATTGTGCGGACAACACGTTAGCGTGGCTAGGTTTGACCATGATGCATGCATCAATATAATAGAGTAAGGTTTTTATGGGGTTTTAGACCGGTACCCTTGAGTGGACAACTGAAAGGGGGAAGGCACGGAACTGTCGACTGCACCATTGATCGACTAGTTTTACCGCAAATATGCCTTTCCAAATTTAGGGGTAGTAATATTGGAATAGGCAACCACTCATTGTAACCGTTGCTATTGTATTTTTTTTGGCACGAGTGGAATATGAATGCAGAGCATGATATGCAATAAATAACATTTAAACAAGTAGGAATGTATTTTCACATTGGAAACGGTAAAGAAAGGAAATACGGCAGTTATAATTGAAAGCATTTACAAAGAAACATGAAGAGACGTCAGTTATGTTCAGGCAAAATAAATACTTGCGAATTTAAACAGTTAACAACATATAACGGGAATAGTAAAGGGCATAAACATTTAAACAGAAATTGAAAGGTCCAAATTCACAAGACAACCTGTAATGGTGCAAGCCTAGGGAACATCCCCAGCAGAGTCACCATGCTGTCGCACCCCCTTTTTCCTCGCATGGGTCAGGTGCGGAGAGATCGGGTTCCAGACATTCTAGACAACTCCTTAAAGGAAGAGGTTTAAGGAAGAGTCGCCACCTAACGATTTTGTGGTGCGTTAAGGCACCTAGAGTAGATAACGCATGAACTAGTTTGCATTACCAGAGATTGGGTAAGGGCTTGAAGTTATCCTAAGGGTAAGTGTTAGGCTTAAGATCCACAACTGTGGGTCCCAACCAAGAAGTTTTGTGAATTTGGACAGTAAACAAATAGAAAGTAAGGTTCATATAAGAAAGTATATCAAACAAGTACAAAAATCTTTAAAGGTTTTGGGAAAACATTAGAGAAACATTTGAAAAAAGAATTTTCCTAGGTTTAAAATAATACAGATCACATCAATGAAATACCCGGTAATCACTCCTCGAAGAGGGGCGGTACTAGCGCACCAGTCATCATATCCGTATTTTACCATTCCTACCATGTAGAGGTTATTTAAAGAAGCGTGTGTTGGTCACGAAAGCTTATTGCGTGCTATTACACGTCCCATTCTATAAGCCCCGGAGGGTGTTTAGGACTACTAAATCCTACAAGGTGAGTACTAGGTTGAACCCCAAGGTTTAAAGGATAAAATTATAAGCGACAAGTAGAAAAACAGTTTGGACTTACACATATGGGATACACATAACAAACATATGGCTCAAGTACCCCTCCGCATGTAAGGCATGTAAATAGCACGTCTCAAACACAAAGAAAGTCTCAAATTTAGAACCTAAGTAGGAATTCTAGGTGTGAAGACAGTAGCAAACAACAGGGTTTGGATGAGTTTCAGAAAAAGAATGCATGACTGATTTTAAAACCATTGGTTAATACACAGTGTACAAAAATAGTTCTGATTTTAATAGACATCTGTGCCTAAGGTTTGCCTAGGCGTCTGAACATATGTTGATTACTATTTTAAGACATAGGTGGAGTGCAGGTCCTTAGACTTGATTCTAACAGACACGTGATGAGAAAAATACAGATCCTATAGGCATGGTATCTAGGAATGCAAGCAAGATATTCGTTTGGGTTTAAAAGTGCAGGAAAACATTTTCAACCATTTGGAACATATTTTACGCGAGGTTATTATCTATGTGGATGATACATGGGGCCTTATTTCACTTAATTATTGAACCTAATACATGCCGTTCTAGGTGTTCAACAGAGTACTTAACACGAAACCTTAAATACAGACATGCTTAAAATAGATCCCTAAGGTAATATGGCCTCTAATGATAATTCAATTGTAAACCTAACCAGGATATCTATATGAATATACATGCAAAAAACAGTATTTTAAGACAGTTATTATTCGAACAAGAACATGATTTCTGAATGAAGTAGCAGTAATTATAACAGGTATTAGCATGAATTTTCTACGTGAGCATGCATGTGATGAGATGCAAACACAAATATACCTAAGACATGATCTCTATTGCATGGTAGATATGTCCTAAACAGGGTTTCTATTGCGCACAGAGATAAAATAAATCCTAAGACATGATTTCTACCCAAATCCTAAGACACTAGGCATGCATAGCCCCACCCTTTCACTATCCAGCCCCAAATATTCGTTTACAGATTATTACTGGCCAAGAATAGTGAATTACACAATTGAATAAAGGCAAATCAAGAAGCTATACTATAGAGAGCCTGACAGTCAGCCCAAGTACAGGATCCAACATGCAATTTGCCAAGACCTCTTGTAACCCAGGTGTGTCAGAGTTCCTAAGGATCTCAGGGGATCCCAGGCAGTGCTCACACCTAAGTTCCCTAGCCAGGAATGAGTAGGTGCAGTGTAGAAGGCCAGCCTTGTGTGTCAGAGTTCAATGGTTACTCAGAGGTCCCCAAGGCAGCGCTCGCACGAAGGGGGAAGAACCGAGAATCTAAGAGTAGTTGGATGTGCTTGGAATTTTAAAAGAGAATTGGAGTTTGAAAAGAGTAATTTTAAAACAACAACACTTTGAGAAATAACTTTTAAGAACAGTAGTAAAGTGGTTTTAAAAGAGAAGCAGTACAACTGCAAACAATAGGCAAAAGGACTCATGAAAGAGCAAACACAAACATGGGTAAGGGGTTGGGGACAAATAACTTAGATATCAGCAATAGAACAGAGTTACAGATTCTCATAGTTATCACATAGTTGTCACATAATAACATAGATTAATAGAATCAGGACTGCATAATATTCAAGTAGCAGGAGAGGCAGGTTTAGGCATAGGATGAGAGCAAGTAACAACAATCAAGTCAAGGTAAGAAACATCATCCTATGAACACACAAGCATGCCGGAGTCTCAAAATGAACTGGTGACATATCAGACTCAAGGGAAAGGAAAAATAGTAGGGGGCATGTTGATGACATAATTGTAGGGAATCACATTAAAAACAGGATATTCAGACTTAAAAAATGGAAAGACATGATGGGGGTAAGCTAATTACACGGTAGGCTGTAGAACCACAGGATAAAACACATAAGGAACAGTAGGTAAGTAAAAAAAAACTGGAGCATATTGTATGTAGATGCTATAAAGCTAAATCAGAAAACATACCAGTCAAATGATAGAGAATAACAAAGTATAAGAGATAGCACAACAGTAGCAGTATACAGGACAAGGAGAGCAGTAGTAGAACAATAGTAAGCAGAATGACAGAGCAACAGTAGGATAGTAGTATGCAGGAGCATAAGAGCAATAGAGATTACTCTATCTTGGCATTCAGCCGACTGAGTAGTCAAAAATAGATGTAAAGAGCAAGAAGTGTATGAAAGCATAGAAAAGTTCAGAGCAATGTCTGTGTATATCAGTGCTCTCAATATCAGTGTGTGTGTGAATTTTAGTGTCTTTGTAAAGAGGGAACACATGTCTTTATATAGTTTTGAAAACGAGTAGTGCATAGACAAATTATGGAAATAACAATCAATCAACACCAATTAAGACGAACTGGACTCCTTTAATTAAGGAGTCTAGTTCAAACGGTATAGTTAAGGTAAAATAAGGAAAAGAAATCAGTCCAATAGGACTGATTCTGTCAAATTAGGACAAGGAAATCACATAGTGCATAATAAGATCCAAGTACATAGTATATAATTAAGGAAAGTTGAACTAACATTATATTTATAAAGTAAAGCAGAGTATTAGTTTTGAAAAAATTGATTGAAAGAATCTCGGATGCAATCACAATTACATGGAATCAAGTATAATTAAGGAAAGTATCATATAAGCAAGGAAACAATTTCAAAATTAGTACATCATATACAAAGTCACAGGTTCGAGGAAAATATCACAGCTAAGCAAAGAGATACACAGAGTCAATGGTGATTATCAGGAAAACATTCATGAACCAGTATCAATTTGATAATTAATAGCACAAGAATAGGGAACCCTAAGCAAGGAATCACAGATTAATAAGTCTAAGTCCCCAGCAACAAGAATAAGAGAATATATGAATGGCTTCACAGGAGAACAAGCACACATAATTGAACGGGCTAAAAGAATTAGGGATTTTAGCATAATAAGTCAAACAAGCAAGAAACATAAGAGAATCATTTAGTATACAGCAGAAATCACTAAAATTAGAAGTAAAACCAGTTTTTTGAAAGGGGGTTAAGAAACCCTAATTTTAAAACTTGCAACAATCGTTTAAGGATGGGTTTTTTTCGTAGAAAAGCTTCATAACACTGTGGATCTAGATTAGATCTTAAAAGAAATTAAAATAAAAAGGGTTAGGGTTTCGTGGAACCCAGAGAAAAGAAGAACCATAGAGATGGCACCGGTTTAGGATAGAATCGGTTGTAGATCACTACTCAGATGGCCGGGAAGGCTGGAAAGGTGGCATGGGACCATGGGAGGCAAGAGAACCACTCCGAGCTCGCCTGAGGACCCCAGGGTTTCACTGGACCGGCGATGGGTAAGTAAACGACCATGAGGTGATGAAGAACCAAGGTTTCTGGTGAGAAACCAACCGGAGAAGACAGATAGGTTTCATCAGAGAAGGAGAAGTCGAAGAGATTTCTAGAGAGGACCAAAGGATACAACGAGAGATAGAGAGATAGAGAGAGAATGGTCGTGAAGGAATGAGACGGGAAGTGGGGGGGGAGGGGTAGGTGAGAGATATTTTAGGAAATTAAAACCTGGGCCATTGATCTAATATTATCAACGGCTCCGATTGTGTTGGAATTGGCTCGGGTTGGTTAGGATTTGGGTTGGGCTGGGTATTTAATTAGGTGGGTTGGGATTCAATTTAGGCTAGATTTTAAAATAAAAGTTGCTAGATATTAAATACCCATAAAATAGATAATAATTAGTAAAAAATAGCTAATAATTGTATAAAATGAAATTAAGTTTAAATAGGCATAATTATAGTAATTAAATAATATAAAATGTAAAGAATGCATAAATTTTGAATTAAAACAATTTGGCTATAATTGTAAAATCACTGTAATTCAAATTAAATGAGACCCAATTGGCTAATTTGTAAAATAATTGAATCCTAATGGACAAAAATGACTAAAAATAGCATACTGAGCTGAGAAATATTTTGAAATTATTTATAACATAATTTATGGATAATTATTAAAATATGAAATATTAAGTAAACATTAAGATAAAAAATATAGAGAAATAGGGAAAAATACCCCTTATTACAAAGAGTGATTTTGATAGCATATATGTAAATTTAAAAATAATTTGAGGAAAAGTAGGGTATCAACAACAATGATAAACTTAAAAGAAGTACTGATCGTGCCAAATTTGAACTAAGAGTTATCAATATTTGGTTCTTCGATTTCAAGAGTGGAGGTTGAATTTGGAGGCCCGTAGCTTCAAATTAGCGCGAACAATAGCTTGTTTTTGGTGAGTTCTTTCCTTTTCTTCAATTATTTTAGTGCAATATTACTTCTATTGTTATCTTGGTTTAACACTTACCTTATCTCCAATTTAGAAAATTTTGTAATTCGTGTTGATTCATTTTGGTGGAGCTTTGTGGGCTTGAGGTCCCGTGATTTTTACTTTTCACATTGAAGAGGTTTCCATATTAACTTTTGGTGTCTCCTTTGTTTGATTATTTTTCTTTCATATATTTGACATTGCTTGATATACTTGATGCTCGAATATGTTTATATTTGATTTTGTTTACCTTCTCTTGATTCAAATAAATTGAAAAGGTTTGATATGGGTATTTTCGTTGTTACTGTCACGACCCAAACCTATGGACCGCGACGGGCACCCGATACCTTACTCAACCGAGTACCAACATAACATATCATTCTTATCGTACTTTCATTGGCAAACGGTCTAAACGGGCCATCATGGGCTAACCAGAATGAACATGGGGGAGTACTCAATATGGGACGACCCAACCTGATATAAAACTTACACATGTGATATACGTGCCTATAAGGCCAACATGATCATTTGTAAACTCAAAACATAGGCAGACAAGGCCATACAAGTATCCGTATACCTTACATCTGTCTACAAGCCTCTAAGACTACATAAGTATCATAAAGGTCGGGACTGAGCCCCGCCATACCAATCAATAAATGTCCTAATTACACTGACCAAATAAGCAACTCCGGAGCAAATGGAGCGCACCAACATCTTCCACTGAGCTGATAGCCTAGTTAGAGGACTCTGGACCTGTCTATTGGGTTTTGCAGGCATAAAACACAGCGTCCCCAGGCAAAAGGGACGTCGGTACAAATAATGAACAGAGTATGTAAGGAATGAAAATCACTAAATAATAGACATGAGAGAAACATGGAGTAAAAGACTCGACATGTAAGTCTGAATAGCTCCGTGAATCATTTAATATTTAAAATGTCATGCATACGCATATGAATGCCATACCATTCATAGGTATATGTACACATAACATCATCAAGCCTCTGAGGCCATCCCATCATATCATCTCGGCCAGCGTGGGAAATATCATCAACGTATACCAACTGATCAGGTGGCAGTGCGTATATAATGACGTAACCTTTTACCATATCCCATATATATATACCTATATATACATATACATATACATATATATGTATGTATATACAGATATACGCATATATAACGTCGTCTGGTCATGGCTCAATGTGCATGTATAAATGAATGCAATGCATGAGCAGTATTTCAATAAAATCTCCCGGAACGTCATAAGACCATTATACCTCTGATTAATATCATCAAATAAACTTTATCAACTTACGTATTTTCCGAGACCCATGAACAGACGATAGATGTCATGCCCTAAAATTGAGGGGCGCGACCGGCACTCAACCGGATGAACTCGACCAAGCAAACCTGATTTGCCTTTCCTATCCCACGCGTTTCCCCGTGATTTCAATATACATTATTCATGTGAAATAGCCATTTATAACTTAAGCATAAACTTACGGCTTGAATTCATTTCTACTTTTTATCATTCCCATCATAGGATACCAATTACTTACGAAAAACATACAATATTTACCAACGTGGACCACGATTCCGAACTGTACGCTTACTACCCAAAATACATGTATACATTACCCACATTGTGTCTACGAAGCCTCTAAGAATACAAAAAGGGTTTATATACTACTTACCGGTAACAAGGCCCCGGCTATACCTTACACTACACCATAAACTCAAAATAAGATGACATGAGCCACACGTGGCTCCGGGAGGAAGTGGGGCTATCCACAACAGCTAACAAAATGGAGAGGAAGAACTACTGACGGTAGGTTTAATTACCTGCTGTAGAACCACCTACATTCATATAATAAAATGTTGCGCCCCCGGCAAAAGGGACGTTAGTACTGTGGAATAGTACTAGTATGTATGAACAAACTTTATCCGAAGTACAATCAAACAGTACACAATTAAGAGACAGTAATAGAACCAATTAATCAATGCACGTGGAAAGAAACAACCGAAATCAAAAAAGTTTCACAATCTCTATTTTTTCCCATTTCAACATCATCATATTCAAGAGCTCATAGATTTTCATTTCAGTAGTGATAATGATCACATTCCATCCTTATTACCTCGGCCACCCTTATCACCACAACCCATCAACCTTATTACTTCGTGTTGCGGCACGCAGCCCGATCCTTCCTGACAATTCAAATTCACAACAACAACCACAAACAATTGCATCACAAGAATCATCATTTGAAGGAACACAAGTTTATATCAACAATTTATTTATTTTAGCCCAACGCGCAATAATTCTCACCAAGCAGTAATTCATGTACACGTGTTGCCATAATCGTTCAACTCATTTACATGATTTCACAATACCTTTTTTCAGTACTTTCCACGTACGACTTTTAGCCATTATATACGTTCCCACACTTGAGAACATCAACAATCTTTCATTCATTAACACATACTTTCATATCGATACCCTCGAGCATTTACAAGCTTTGCACATAATACGATAGGCACATCAAAACACTTTTCATAACCTCATATAGCACGGTAGTGTGATAATCAGCTAGGACAATCAGAGAATACAATCTTACATCTCAACACATTTGAACAATCAATTCACATACTTCAAACAAGGCATACATGCCGTATGCTCGGACCCAACAAGAGGGTTCTACAAAGGTTAAAGTTAGCCATACATAACTCGAAACAGGATTTTTCCTTAATTTCTATGTCAAATCACTGGACCTTCTAGCACCTTCAATCTAATTCACAATGCGGCACATTTAAACTTAGAATTAGGAATCATGAACATGTCTTGAACTCATTTGAGCTTTCTATCAAACACTAGGTGTTCATTTAGATTAAATAACCCATTTTTAGTGAAAGGTTACTCCAACCTATTTTCCTTTACTAGATTATGATAAAGTGGGTACATGCATGCAAAATTCTTAACCCCATCTTTATGAACTATCCTACCCATATTTCATTTTAACAAAAATCTAGAAATTAAGGTTAATGAGGTAGAAGCTTACCTCTTAGAGTGAAGAAATTTGTGTCCTACTTGAATAGTTCCAAGCTTGAGTGATGAAGGAAGACCAATTTGATGAATTTCGGACTTTCTCTCTCTATAACTCACTCTTTCCTCTCTCTAATATATCTGAAAAATGGTTAAAAATGAAGGGGAGGGGTATTTTAATAAACTGGGGTCGGTTTTTAAAAATTAGAAAAATAGGGCCCGACACAAGAATGTAGCAAGGAATGCGATCGCATTCGTGACATGCGGTCCGCAGAATCGATCGCATAATGGCCCTCAAGATGGGAAATAATTCAAAACACACTGCCCAGGTATACGACCATTGTGCGGTCTGCATACACGTTATGTGATCGCATAATGCGTCGCATAACTTCCCTCCAAAAATCAAAGGCAACAATGCGACAGCTATGCGGTCCGCAGAACACAAATGCGATCGCATATTGGACCGCATAGTTGACCTCAATGGGGCAGTGGTCTGCCCGTGTATACGACCATTATGCGGTCCGCATACACGTTATACGATCGCATAGTGCGTCGCATAATGCCCACTATCTGGGAAATTTTATTCTTTAAGTGTCGTGGTACTTTTTACTCAATTTACGTCCATTTTAAAAATTTCCACAATAAAAACAATTAGGGGACCCATTCGGGTATTATTTTTAAACAAGAAAATTTTATGGGTCTTTACATCCTCGCCCCCTTAAAAATAATTCGTCCTCGAATGAGGGTTTTGGAAATCATTTAGTTTTGAAAGCATAATATGCAACTTCCAGTTTTTTACGAACTCCGATATTTCAGAAAAATTTCACCAGAATTCCCTTTGTAATTAGACCTATCTACTTGTCAGAGAGCCCCCGAAACACATTTTCAAGCCCCATTACACCGTTTTAATCACCCAATAACTCACACACAATGTTGTTACCTCAACAATTTGCAAATATTCAATTATTTTGTCAACTACACATAGTTCTTTATTCCTATACCACAAATTTGCACATGATTCACATTTTTGCACATAACTTGGTCGTTTTAATGAGTCCCATACAACCAAATCACCTCAATATACTATATTCACTTCAATTAATCATTACCAACCTACACTACCATTAATCACTTTCCTAACACATACGTTCCACAAAACTTTTATTTACCTCAAGGGTTGCACACTACCTAAATAGAACAACGAGTTTAGTTTTAGCATACATTGGGAAATTACAACAATAAGGAAATTAGGGGAAGATGGGGTGATTTTGCTCAAAACCGAACATAAACTATAATTTGCTTAGAGATGACAGTTCTGACAAACACTACTAGACTTATTCAAGCAAATGGGGATATTTTTCTTTCATCTCATCTTCCGTTTCCCACGTGGCTTCCTCAATGTGCTTATTTTGCCACAATACTTTAACTGAAGCAATTTCTTTGTTCCTCAATCTACAGACTTGTCTATCAAGAATAGCAACCGGAACCTCTTCATACGATAATTCTTCATTAACCTCAATAGTCTCCATTGACATGATGGTTGATGGATCTCCAACCACTTTCTTCATCATGGACACGTGGAATACGGGGTGCACTAATAATAATTCAGGGGGTAATTCCAACCTATAAGCCACTTGTCCTATCCTTTGAGCAATCCAATATGGCCCGACATACCATGGGCTAAATTTCCCTTTCTTCCCAACTGCATCACTCCCTTCATGGGAGATACCTTCAAGAATACCCAATCATCTACTTGGAATTCCAATTCTCTTCGACGAACGTCCACATAGGATTTTTGACGGCTCTGAGCGATTTTCATCCTCTCCCGAATGACTCTGACTTTTCCCAATGCCTGGTGCACAAGATCTGGCACTAAAAATTCTTCTTCACCAACCTCAAACCACCCAATCGGAGATCTACACCTCCTTTCGTACAATGCTTCAAATGGGGCCATCTGAATACTAGCATGAAAGCTGTTATTGTAAGCAAATTCGATAAGCGGTAAATGATCATCCCAACTACACTTGAAGTCTAACACACAAGACCTTTACATGTCTTCAAGCATTTGAATAGTCTGCTCTGCCTGACCATCAGTCTGCGGATGGAAGGCTGTGCTGAGATTTACCTGAGTACCCAACCTTGCTGAAATTTCCTCCAAAAACTTGCCGCGAACTGGGCTCCTCGGTCTGAGATAATAGAAACTGGAGTTCCATGAAGCATGATTATTTCCTTGATATACAACTGAGCGTACTGTTCTGCAGTATCGGTGGACTTGACCAGCAAGAAGTGAGCTGATTTGGTAAGTCGATCCACTATCACCCAAATCGAGTCGAACTTGCGGCGAGTTCAAGGTAACCCTACCACTAAATACATGTTGATCATTTCCCATTTCCACATTGGAATTTCCATAAGCTGAGTTAACCCACCATACCTCTGATGCTCAGCCTTCACCATACAATTCGGACATTTAGGTACAAAGTCTGCCACACCTCTTTTCATACCGCTCCACCAATAAACTTACCGGAGATCTTGATACATTTTCGTAGAACCTGGGTGCACAGAATACCTGGAACTGTGAGCTTCCGCCATCACCCTCTCCCGAAGATTATCCATATCAGGCACACATAACCTTCCCTGTCACCGCAAAACACCATCATCACTCCCGAGTGAAAATGCCAAAATCTTGCTATTCACAACTGCCTCCTTCAACTGCGCCAAAGCTGGATCAATAAACTGCTTTTCCTTGACTTCGGCTACAAGTGATGATTCTGCCCCCTTATGCACGATGACTTTCTCCTCGTCTGAGGTCGAGAGAAAGCCCCATAGACTATCCAATTGACAAACCTCCCGATCCAACGGCCTTTGATCTTCCTCCAAATGGGCCAGACTACCCATAGATTTTTGATTGAGGGCGTCGCCCACTACATTTTCCTTTCCCGGATGGTACAGAATGTTCATATCATAATTCTTAAGCAATTCTAACCATCGCTGCTGCCTTAAATTCAACTCCTTCTGCTTGAACAAATATTGGAGACCCTTGTGGTCTGAGAACCCGCCCACATGGATCCCATACAAATAGTGCCACCAGATTTTTAATGCAAACACAACTGCCGCGAGTTCTAAATCATGCGTCAGATAATTCTTCTCGTGATTCTTGAGTTGCGTGGAAGCATATGCTATAACCTTCCCATGTTGCATCAACACACATCCCAAACCAACTTTTGAAGCATTGCAATAAACCACAAATCCCTCCGTGCCTTTTGGAAAAGTTAACACCGAGGTTGAAGTCAATCTTGATTTCAATTCCTGAAAGCTCTTCTCACAAGCGTCGGACCATCGGAACTTAGTTGCCTTCTGCGTCAATTTAGTCAATGGGGAGACGAGGGTAGAGAACCCCTCCACAAACCTCTGATAATACCCGGCTAGACCTAAGAAACTGTGTATCTCTGTCAGGGTCGTTGGTCTAGGCCAATCCTTTACAGCTGCGATCTTCTGGGGATCAACCTTAATCCCTTCTATGGAAACAACATGACCCAAACACGCAACTGATTCCAGCCAAAATTCACATTTTGAAAACTTGGCATACAATTGGTGCTGATGAAGAGTCTGCAGAACTTCCCTGAGGTGATTAGCATGATCCTCCCGACTCCGCGAGTAGACAAGGATGTCATCAATAAAAACAATCACGAAAGAGTCAAGAAACGGTTTGAAAACCCGATTCATAAGATCCATGAAAGCCGCTTGATCATTGGTCAGTCCAAAGGACATTATCAAAAATTCAAAATGGCCATAACGATTTCTGAAGGCGGTCTTAGGAATATCCTGCTCTCTGATCTTCAACTGGTGATACCCCGACCCTAAATCAATTTTGTAGAAGAACCTCGCACCCTGCAATTGGTCGAACAAATCATCTATCCGAGGCAATGGATACTTGTTTTTGATAGTGACTTTCTTGAGCTGTCGATAATCAATACACATCCGAAGCGACCCATCCTTCTTCCTGACGAAAAGAACCGGAGAGCCCCACGGTGACACACTCGCCCGAATGAACCCCTTCTCTAATAAGTCTTTCAACTGCTCCTTTAACTCCCTCAACTCTGCTGGTGCCATTCTGTAAGGTGGAATAGATATTTGCTGCATATCTGGCAATACATCAATCCCGAAATTGATCTCTCTATCTGGCAGAATACCTGGAAGCTCGTCCGAAAATACTTCAAGAAACTCATTCACGACTGGGACGGACTTGGGGGCAGACACTTCTGAAGTGGTTTCCGCAACCCGGACCAAATGATAAACACACCCCCTTTAAATCATCTTCGAGGCCTTAAGATAGGAAATAAACCTACCCTTTGGCACCACACCATTCCCTTTCCACTCAATAACTGACTCATTAGGAAACTCTAGTCTCAAAATTCTAGTTCGGCAGTCGAGTTTAGAAAAGCACGAGTAAAGACAATCCATCCCCATGATAACATCGAAATCTACCATCCCAAGTTCGATATGATCGGCTGTGGTATCTCGACCACACACCGTGACAACACAATTCTTATAGACTCGTGCGGCTGTGATAGAATCACTAACAGGAGTCGACACAGAAAATGAATCATGAAGTTGTTCGGGTTCTACCCCAAAACTTGAAGCAATAAATGGGGTAACATATGTCAAAGAGGACCCTGGATCAATAAGAGCATAAACACGAAATGCTTGAACAGTCAGAATACCTGTGATAACATCTGGAGAAGCCTCTGCACTCTGGCGACCACTCAAAGCATAGAAGAGACTTGGTCCACGTCTACCTCGTACTCCACCCCTAACTGCACCACGCCCTGCTGGAGGTGGAGGACGCCCTGAAGATGCGGCGACTGAAGAACCGGACAACTGAGCAAAACCACTACCCATGCCCTGACTGCGCGCACGACAATCACGTTGAATATGACCTCTCACCCCACACCCGTAAGATATGGGGATATCCAGGTAACTAGGCTCGGTATGGAACCTCCTACACTTAGGGCACAAAGCCCTCCTCTGCTGCTGGAACCTCCCTCCTGGACGACCGGGCTGATGGGGTCTCCTGCTACCTGATCTTGGCCCCTAGTGACTGCTCTGCTGATAACGGGGTACTGATGGGGGTGTGAGGACTGAGCATAAGACTGGGATGGCCCCGATGGACCTCTCCCCTGAACTGGTCTCCCTCATCTAACTAAACTCCCCGAGTGGCCCGCTGATCGGGCCCGACTAATACTCTCCCTCTCCAACCTTATCTTCAATTTTCTAGCCTCCGTGGCCTGGGAGAATCCCACTATCTTACCATAATTCATGTCTGAGTGCAAGGCAACTGTAGTAGCTTCATTCAGAACCAAGGGACTGAGTCCCTGAACAAACCGTCAAACTATAGCATCCATAGTCGATACCAATTGAGGAGCGTACTTGGACAACCTCACCAACTCTATGTGGTACTCCCACACCCTCATATTACCCTGCTTGAGAACTCAAACTCTGTAGCACGGGCTGCCATAGTCTCGGCAGGCAAGAAGTGATCCATGAAACCATCAACAAACTCATTCCATCTCGCCGGAGGACTTCCCTCCCCATGGGAATCCTCCCACATCTCGAACCAGGAATACGCTGCTCCCCTCAGCCTGTAAGATGCTAACTCAACCCCCTCTGTCTCTGTAGCCTTCATAACCCGAAGCGTCTTGTACATTTCATCTAGAAAGTCCTGTGGATCGGCCTCTGGATCAATACCTGAGAACTCTGGAGGGGCCAACCACAGAAACTGGTTGACTCTGGAACCGGTGGAATCTCCATGGCAGCATGAGACCTTTGGGCCTGAGCGGCCACTAACTGGGTCAACATATGAATAGCCCCCTGAGGTCCCCATCAGAAGTACCGGGACCTGAAGCTAGAACCGAAGAAGGATCGGGAAGATCGGCGGGAGGGATAGTAGCACCCTCCACCGCATCAGGAATAGGAACACTCTGATCTAGAACAGAAAAGGTAGATGGATTCAAGGTCGGATTCGCTCTCGCCCGCACCATCGGGTATAGAATTCCCGGCCACACTTGCGGCGGAATTGGCCTCTAGGCCGAGTCAAGCTTTCTTCTTTGGTGCCATCACTGAAAATTTTGGAACAGAGTACGAGTTAGACAAGAATATTCTCACTTTCCACTTCACTGCACGATATAGAATAACAATGAAAAGGGTATTTCCTAAATGTCCATGTAGCCCCCTAATTATAGATGTAGTCGACAACACACTGATAAGAAGGGCTCTACTAAACACGACTCCGAGACATCCTAGGACACTTTTAAAACCTTAGACTCTGATACCAAGTTTGTCATGCCCCAAAATCGAGGGGCGCGACCGGCACTCAACCGGATGAACCCGGCCAAGCGAACCTGACTTGCCTTTCCTATCCCACGCGTTACCCCACGATTTCAATATACATTATCCATGTGACATAGCCATTTATAACTTAAGCATAAACTTACAACTTTAATTCATTTCTACTTTTTATCGTTACCATCATAGGATACCAATTACTTACGAAAAACATACAACATTTACCAACGTGGACCACGATTCCGAACTGTACGCTTACTACCTAAAATACACNAAAAGAGAAGAGGCACTACTGACGGTGGGCTGAATTACGTGCGTTAGAACCACCTACATTCATATAAGAAAACGTAGCACCCCCGTCAAAAGGGACGTTAGTACTGTGGAATAGTAATAGTATGTATGAACAAACTTTATCCCAAGTACAATAAAACAACACACAATTAAGAGACAATAATAGAACCAATTAATCAATGCATGTGGAAAGAAACAACCAAAATCAAACAAGCTTCACAATCTCTCCTTTTTCCCCTTTCAATATCATCATATTCAAGAGCTCATAGATTTTCATTTCAGTAGTGATAATGATCACATTCCATCCTTATTACCTCGGCCACCCTTATTACCTCGGCCACCCTTATCACCACAACCTATCAACCTTATTACTTCGTGTTGCAGCGTGCAACCCGACCTTGCCTGACAATTTAAATTCACAAGAACAACCACAAACAATTACATCACAAGAATCATCATTTCAAGGAACACAAGTTTATATCAACAATTTATTTATTTGAGCCCAAGGCGCAATAATTCTCACCAAGCAGTAATTCATGTACACGGTGTTGCCATAATCGTTCAACTCATTTACATGATTTCACAATAACCTTTTTCATTACTTTCCACGCACAACTTTTAGCAATTATATATGTTCCCACACTTGGGCACATCAACAATATTTCATTCATTAACACATACTTTCATATCAATACCCTCGAGCATTTACGAGCTTTGCACATAATACGATAGGCACATCAAAACACTTTTCACACCCTATTATAGCACGATAGTATGACAATCAACTAGGACAATCACAGAATAGAATCGTATATCTCAACACATTTGAACAATCAATTCACATACTTCAAACAAGGCACACATGCCGTATGCTCGGACCCAACAAGAGGATTCTACAAAGATTAAAGTTAGCCATACATACCTCGAATCGGGATTTTTCCTTAATTTCTATCTCAAATCACCGGACCTTCTAGAACCTTCAATCTAATTCACAATGCGGCACATTTAAACTTAGAATTAGGAGTCATGAGCATGTCTTGAACTCATTTGAGCTTTCTATCAAACACTAGGTGTTCCTTTAGATTAAATAACCCCTTTTTAGTGAAAGGTTACTCCAACCTAGTTTTCTTTACTAGATTATGATAAATTGGGTGCATGCATGCAATATTCTTAACCCCATCTTTATGAACTATCCTACCCATGTTTCATTTTATCAAAAATCTGGAAATTAAGGTTAATGAGGTAGAATCTTACCTCTTAGAGTGAAAATGTTTTTGTCCTACTTGATTAGTTCCAAGCTTGAGTGATGAAGGAAGACCAAATTGATGAAGTTGGGACTTTCTCTCTCTAGAACTCACTCTTCCTCTCTCTAATATATCAGAAAAATGGTTAAAAATGAAGGGAAGGGGTATTTTAATGAACTGGGGCCGGTTTTAAAAATTAGAAAAATAGGGCCCGACACACGAATGCGGTCAGGAATGTGATCGCATTCCTGACATGCGGTCTACAGAATCGACCACATAATGGCCCTGAAGATGGGCAAAAATTCAAACAACACTGCCCATGTATGCGACCATTGTGCGGTCCGCATACACGTTATCCGATCCCATAATACGTCGCGTAACTTCCCTCCAAAAATCAAAGGCAACAATGCGACAGCTATGCGGTTCGCAGAACTGAAATGTGATCGCATATTGGACCGCATAGTTGACCTCAAATGGGGCAGTGACCTACCCGTGTATGCGACCATTATGCGGTCCGCATACACGTTATTCGATCGCATAGTGCGTCGCATAACGCCCACTATCTGGGAAATTTTATTCTTTAAGTCTCGGGGTACTTTTTACTCAATTTAGGTCCGTTTTAAAAATTTCCACAATAAAAACAACTGGGGGAGTCATTCAGGCGTTATTTTTAAACAAGAAAATTTTACGGGTCCTTACAATAGGATAATAAGACATATGGGAATTCAAGAACATAGGCACCTCTAATACCTCTATGAATAGAGTCATATATGGAAGTAGTGCATTTTTTCGTTTCATTTATGTCGTATAAATCATGCCAAATAGAAAGAAGGGATATCCTTAACATACTTGAGCCGATTTTCTTGGTAATTCCTCTAACATACGTCAATCGCGACGAAACACGTAACGACAGATAGAAGTAGAGAAAAAATAATATGATATTCTTGAGAAAGATTTGCACCGTATTCCTTTAGAATTGTAAAATTTCGTTGTTGTTACGCAATATAATCTCGTATCAATTTTGCTGTAGAAATTCCATTACTTAGCATGCTTAGCATCACACCTTAATGAAGTAAAGAGATCCCTTCAAAATGAGAGGTACATCCGTTACTTTGTATCAAGATATAAGCACCCCTCTTTGTGAATTAGAGAGGTATTATAGCTTAGTGGTGTGGGTCCCACTTAGATGATGACTAATCCACAAACTATCTTAATATGCCACCTTATTATAAGGATTTAAGAGTTATATTCCCTTAAAAGCCTTGGTTGCCATGTTTTGCCTTAGTCTTTATCCAAAAGACTTTAATTAATCAATCACTAATTATTAATTAACTTGTTAATTCCTCCATTATTCAATAATTCACATAATTAAGGATTATCTCAAATTACTTAAAATACTACCCACTTTTAACATACCTTATACAACTTACTATCATGGTCATGTGGTACCGTCTATGGCACTAGTTATAAATACTGAGTATTTTAGCTCGGGCCGTATTTTACCCTAACATGTCAAACTTTGACGAAAATTTATTTTCTTTGATTTGCTTATCCTCTCACCTTCACGAATTTACTCATCACTTGTTTCAAATAGCATAATGCTTTTAATCTCAAAATAATTTCATTCCCGAACTTACATGATTAGCTTACAACAAAACTTTAACGTACGAAAATGCAAAATGTAACATCTCATTTTCGAGATTTCATCAATTTACTTATGGCGTACTTTCACGTACAAAAATATGGGGTGTAACATCATTCGTCTCTTTGGAATAATCGTCCTCGAATGTTGACTGATGCACTTATCATTTTGATGACTTATGCCTTTTTGAATACTTTATTACTCTCCTTGCGATCTCGGAAACTGTTTTGTGAATAATTCCAAAATCCAGGGAATTTCCTCGTTAGGCCTCTTTCTCACACCATGAATTACGGTCGGAATCCTTCATGCAACATGTACGACTTCGACCTTATAAGTGTGCCTATGCGACTCTTCACTCCTTTTTCCTCCAGTTTTTAGCCAATCTCTAGGCGTCACTTTGTAAGAATATACAGAGCTTGAAAAGATGTCTCTTTGGGCATTTATAGGTATACTGATGTTCTTTGCTCGATACTTTGTTGAACTTATGAATATTGCTATATGTTATTTTGTAGATCCGTTTATCCATCTGTATGACTTTACTGCCATAACTCTTACTTTGATTTATCATTACTGAGGTCTGCTACCAAACTACAGGTTACTCTCGTTGCTTATACTATATGTATAAATCTATATCCTTTAATGCTTCTTTATTACCGTTCATCTTAAAGATTACGACCTAATCTCACCTTATACTTTGTGACTTTTGTCCATCCATTGTCGATTAACCTTAATGTTTAGGTATCATTTATCACTGATAACTTGATCTCTCATGTAACACTGCCGCTAGGGCTTACGTCTCATCGTGGAACATTTGAAGTGATTGTCTTGATCAACTTGGGGGCGATACGATACTATACTTCCATAATCGTATTTCATAGCATCCCAATGTGATTTTACCTTACGTGGGTATTTTAATCCTATACAATTCATGAAATCATTACTCAATTGAAGGCCCAAATGTCATCCTTCATCTATTACAATTACACCTTCATTCTATTACCAGGGTAGCATTCCATTTCCTCTAAATGCTACTAGTATTAGACTATTTTGAGTTCATTCAGGCAATACTGAACTTTCTATAACTTAGCGAAACCATCATCTCTCTTATTTTCATGGTCTTAATCCTGAGGACTTATCCATTCTCGTCACCTTCTCACTCGCCCTTTCTTATCCTTACTCCTGTCTTTTAGAACCTTGTCGCTTCACAATACAATAACTTGCGACCTATAAATATCTACTTATATTATTCACAACTTTTCAACTTGCTTGCATCATATGTTTCCTTATGTCATTCTGGAATATCAAGCGGGATATCACATCGTCTCTAACTCTTCTTTTTACTCTCTTAATCAGGCTTCTTGATACCTAGAAACCGTAGGTTGAAAGATATGCCACTAGCGATGCCTCTACTATTCTTGAATACTGAATCCCATCCCTTTTATCCTTCTATCCGAAGGATGGACCATTTACGGCATTCTGCATTAGAGTATCTCATACGTTGTTAACCATTACCTTACTTATATTAAAATCTCGCATCACATCTTTTATCTCTTTTGTGACCTCCCTTCAACATAGGTATAATTCACTTCTATAACTTGAACCTCCATTATAATTACTTGCACCTCTGGTGAATACACAATCCGGTGGGAGCTTCATACTGACTTCTTATGAGGCTGATACTATTTTAACTGACTTTATCGTAGAGCTGTTATGAATATGGCTACTATACTTGTAACGACCCGGTAGGTCATTTTGAGAGTTAGTGCCCCAATCACCTAATAACCGCTTTCCCCATGTCTATTTCTGCTTTTGGGACTTGTCGGAACATTTATTGGTGGAATTCGGAGATTTTTAGGACACATAGTCCTTATATGTAATTTTAAGCTTTAGAAATTGGACCGTAGTAGGAATTATGGGAAGACGGGTTTGGAATAGGATTCTATTGACTCTGTTAGCTTCGTTGGGTGATTTTGGAGTTAGGAACGTTTCCGGAATGAGCTTTTGAGGCCTATAATAGATTTAGGCTTGAATTGGCGTAAGTTAGAATTTCGGAGATTTCGGCTGATAGGTGGAATTTTGATATCGGGCTCGGAATGGAATTCTAAGAGTGGTTGTAGGTCCGTTGTATCCTTTGTGAACTGTATGTAAAATTTGAGGTCATTCGGACTAGTTTTGATGTAATTCGGCATCGGTTGTAGATTTTGGAAATTCCATAAATTCTCAGGCTTGAATCCATGTATAATTGGTGATTTTGGTGATGTGATTTGTTTTAGAGGCTCGACTATGTTTGGATAAGGTATTAGGACTGGTTGGTAAGTTTAGTTAAGGTCCCGGGGGCCTCGGGGATGTTTCGGATGCTCAACGGGTGATTTTTGAACATGGGGAATAGCTGAACCATTTTTGGTTCTGGTGTCTCGCACCTGCGATGGCTTTCTGTAGGTGCGGACACGCAGGAGCGGATGAGGGGCTCGCAGGTGCGGACTTGTCCAAGTCAACCAGTCCTCGCAGGTGCGGCCCCATGCCTTTTAGTGGGTTTTCGCACCTGCTATAGATTTTCCGCAGGTGCGGGACCGCAGGTTCAGAAATCAGTTGGCAGTTATATCTGATTCGAAGGATTGAATTTCATAACTTCTAAAAATCATTTGGAGCTCGGTGTAGGCGATTTGGAGTGAGTTTTGTGGAAAATCTTCATAGGTAAGAATTCCTAACCCTATTCCCTTTGTATATCATTAATCTATGGCCATTTCTTCCATGCAATTAAGGGATTTAGGTGAAAATCATGCAAATGGGAAGAAGTTTGCCTAATTAAAAAATCCGAGAATTTAATAGGATTTTGTCGTCGGTTTTCGATGATTCTTGTTTGAGTGAGTTCGTCAGTGAATGGGTGTTCTAAATTTGTAACTTTCACTCGATTATGAGACGTGGGCCCGGGGGACTTTTTGGGCGATTTTCCTAATTTCGTGTATTAGCTTAGAACTTATTTGCTATTTTGAATCCTTAAAGTGATATTTAAATTATGTAATCGAATTGAATAGATTTGGGACATACAGAGTCGGATACTCATGGCAAGAGCATGGTTTTGAGTTGAGTAGCACAGTCGAGGTACGTGGCTTGCCTAACTCTATGTTGGGGACTTCCCCTAGGCTATTTTAATATTGTTCTATGTTGTATAGGTGCCATGTGCGTGAGGTGACGAGTATGCACACTGGCCATTGTTGCTAAACTCTGTTTTTCCCTCCGTGGCTCAAATCATTTCACTCTCATTTCACTGATTCATGTATCGACTAAGTAGTTAGATTAGGAAATAACAAGCCTACCTGTTTTACTTAAATTTTCCTTAGTATTACTATGTGTACCATGTTTAGGTAGTTTTATATATATTTTGCCGGTGATTTTTCCTGAACTATTTTAAATAAAAATTGTATTCGGTATTTGCACTGCATTGGATATTTAAATTGAGACTATGAACGAGATTCCGGGAGCTTTCCCCCTGTACTGCATTGCATATTTAAATTGGGACTACAGACAAGCTTCCGAGAGCTTTCCCCTGTACTGTATAGCATATTTAAATTTGGACTACGGACGAGATTCCGGGAGCTTTCCCCCTGTACTGCATTGCATATTTAAATTGGGACTACGGACGAGATTCCGAGAGCTTTCCCCCTGTACTGTATTGCATACTTGTTCCTGTGATATATGTTGTGCTGAGCCGAGGGCTCCCTGCTATTATTTTCTTTTAGCTCATTGTTCCTACTTATTTTCCTTAGCTTATTATATCTCTCTGTTCATATTTTCATACTGTTTTTACTATAAAAATCCAGTAGAGCCTTAACCTAACCTCGTCACTACTTGGTTAGGGTTAGGCTTGTCACTTACTGGGTACCAATTTGTGGTGTACTCATGCCCCTTTCCTGCACATATTTTTCGTGTGCAGATCCAGGTACCACTGCTCAGTTCCGTAGCTAGGGGTCCGAGCATCAGCTTTTAGGAGACTGAAAGGTAATTTTGCCGCGTCTGCAGAGTCCTTCGAGTTACCTTCCACTCCAGATTTAGATAGATTTCTTTTTCATGTAAATTCCCTCTCGTTTTATAGAGCTATTTTGAGACAGAGCTTGTAACTAAGGTGATATTCCGGGTTTTGGGAAAGTTGTATTTTGTACGCACCAAGTGGTGATGTTTCATTGTAGACTCACTTATTTCGTCTTTATTTCTATTGCTTTTATTTAATATGTGTTTCCGCAATTAGGCTTACTTAGTCGTAGATACTAGGTGTCGTCACAATGCCTTCAGAGGGGAAATCGGGTCGTGAGAAGTTGGTATCAGAGTGTCTAGGTTCATAGGAGTCACAAGTCACAAGCCGATTTATTAGAGTCTTGCGGATCGGTGCAGAGACGTCCATATCTATATTCGAGAGGCTATGTAACTGTTAAGAATGATCATATTTCTTTGATTTCCTTTTCGTGCAAGTTATTGACATAAAAAATTCTAAAATTCTATTCTATTCTTTCCCACAGATGGTGAGGACCTGTATTGGGAGGACTGACGACCAGGCACCAGAGCCCCCTACTAGAGCCGCCAGAGGCAAGGGCTGGGGTAGAGACGACCACGCGTTGCAGCCCGAGCACGCGTGAGAGTAGCGGCAGAGGAGCCTATGGCAGCCCCAGATGGAGAGCCGGCACAGGAGGTCCCTAGCACAGGCTGGACTATTTCAGATAGCTCCCTCTACATCTCAGGCCGGGGGAGGGGCACACACTCCCGCAGTCCGCACTCCTGATTAATGGGGCTAGGTTGATCAGGCCCCGGAGTATATTCCTATGCCCCCAGCGGCTCCAATTCAGCATGATGCTAGGGCAGCGACTTGTGAGGCCGAGCAACTCAGACTCGAGAGGTACAAGAAGTACTACCCACCTACTTTCAGCGGACTAGCTTCAGATGACGCTCTGGGATTTCTTGAGGAGTGTCATCGTATTCTCCGCACTATGGGCATTATGGAGACCAGTGGGGTTTCTTTCACTGCTTTCCAGCCGAGGGGAGTGGCATATTAGTGGTGGCGGGCCTATGAGCTGAGTAGTCCGGACGAGGCAGCCTCACTCACCTGGACTCAGTTTTTAGAGATATTTTTTAGAGAGTATGTCCCTCAGAGCCTCAATGATACTTGGCGAAGTTTGAGCAGTTGTGCCAGGGCACTATGACTGTGTTGAAGTATGCAGTCTATTTCAGTGAGTTAGTTTGGCATGCACCGGCCTTGGTTGCCACAGTCAGAGAGCGGGTTCGCCGCTTCATTGAGGGAATCCATCCTAGTATTCAGACCAGTATGGCCAGAGATTTGGAGATGGATATCACATACCAGCAGGCAGTGAGTATTGCTAGGAGAGTAGAGGGCATGTTCGCCTGGGACAGAGAGGAGAGGGAGGCCAAGAGGTCTCGAGCGATTGGCCATTTTTAGGAGCTCATGCTCCAGCAGCACGTCATGGTAGTGGCTTTGTGGGTCTCCCTATTCATTCGTCCCTTCCAGCAGCCAGTGGTATTCCAGCTCCTCCTAGACCTCACGAGTTCTATTATGCATCGCCAATATCTAGTATGCCTCCAGTTCAAGGTGCTATTTCCAGCCATCCCAGCAGACCAGCTCTTATTCAGTCTCAGCCGGATCGTCCTCCGAGGGGTTGTTTTGAGTGTGGTGACACATGTTATTTGATTAGAGATTGCCATAGGGCTAGGAGGGGTGCACCTCCATAGTCTTATCATCCTCCACGTGCTCCGCCGGGTCCTCCAGCTATTCTTACAGCCCCTAATGCCACTCCACCTCCTCAGCCAGCTGGAGGTGGGGGTCGGGGAGGTAGAGTTCGCCCTAGAGGAGGAGGCTAAGCCAGATACTATGCCCTTCCAGCTCTTTCCGAGGCTGTTGCTTCAGACTCAGTCATCACAGGTATTGTCCGTGTCTGCCATAGGGATGCATCAATATTATTTGATCCAGGCTCTACGTCTTCATATGTGTCCTCTTATTTTTCTCCATATTTGGGGATATCTCGGGATTCTTTGAGTTCCCCTGTCTATGCATCTACTCCTGTGGGAAACTCTCTAGTTTTAGACCGCGTATATCGGTCGTGTTTGATTTCTCTTAGTGGTTTTGAGACCAAGGCTGATTTGTTATTACTCAGCATGGTAGATTTCGATGTTATCTGGGGCATGGAGTAGTTGTCGCCCCATTATTCTATTCTTGATTGTCACGCTAAGACCATGACGCTGGCTATGCTAGGCTTGCCGAGATTAGAGTGGAGAGGTACCTTAGAGTATACTCCCCATAGTGTCATTTCATTTCTTAAGGCTCAGCGGATGGTTGAGAAGGGGTGTGATGCATACTTCGCCTATGTGAGAGATCTGAATGTTGATACTCCTCTAGTTGACTCAGTTCCAGTAGTAAGGGACTTTCCTGATGTATTCCCAGCTGACCTTCCGGGTATGCTGCCCGACAAAGATATTGATTTTGGCATTGATTTGTTGCCACGCACTCATCCCATTTCTATCCCTCCTTACCGTATGGCTCCTCTTGAGTTGAAGGAGCAGTTATAGGAGTTTCTTGATAATGATTTCATCAGACCCAGTGTATCACCTTAGGGTGCTCCGGTATTATTTGTGAAGAAAAAAGATAGTTCTATGTGCATGTGTATTGATTATCGGCAATTGAACAAGGTCACCGTGAAGAACAGGTATCCTTTACCTCGCGTTGATTATTTACTTGACCAGCTACAGGGTTCCAGGGTATTCTCCAAGATTGACTTGCGTTCTAGCTATCATATGTTGAAGATTCGGGAGCCATATATTCCGAAGATTGCCTTAATGACCAGATATGGCCACTATGAGTTCCTTGTTATGTCATTTGGGCTGACCAATGCCCCAACAACTTTTATGCATTTGATGCACAGTGTGTTCCAGACTTATCTTGATTCCTTCTTCATTGTGTTTATTGACGATATCCTGGTGTATTCCCGATCATGGGAAGATCATGAGCAGCATTTGAGGAATGTGCTTTAGACTTTGAGGGAGAAGAGATTGTATGCAAAATTCTCTAAATGTGAGTTCTGGCTTGATTCAGTGGCATTCTTGGGCCACATAGTGTGTTGGGATGAGATCAAAGTTGATCCGAAGAAGGTGGAGGCAGTGTAGAGTTGTCCTAGACCATCATCAGCTACGGAGATTCGCAATTTCCTTGGTTTGGCTGGGTACTATCGCCGTTTTGTGGATGGTTTTTTATCCATTGCAGCACCAATGACCAGGTTGACTCAAAAGGGTGCTCCATTCAGGTGGACTGAGGAGTGTGAGGAGAGTTTTCATAAGCTCAAGACAGCCCTGACTTCAGCTCCAGTGTTGGTATTACCTTCGGGTTCAGGGTCCTATACTATCTATTGCATGCTTCGAGGATTGTCCTCGGGGAAATATTGATGCAGGATGGTAGGTTGATTGCCTACGCATCCGAACAGTTGAAGGTGCATGAGAAGAACTATCCAGTTCATGATCTCGAGTTGGCAGCGATTGTTCATGCCCTGAAGATATGGCGTCATTATTTATACGGTGTTCCAAGAAGAAGGACCTCAATTTGCACTAGCAGAGATGGTTAGAGCTGCTAAAGAACTATGGCGTCACTATATTATACCACCTGGGGAAGGCCAAGGTGGTGGACGACGCCTTTAGTCGCTGGGCGGAGAGTTTGGGGAGTTTGGCATATCTTCCGGCAGTTGAGAGGCCCTGAGCCTTAGATATTTAGTCCTTAGCCAGTCACTTTGTGAGGTTGAATCTTTCAGAGCCTTTCGGGGTTTTAGCTTGTGGGATGGCTCGGTCTTCTCTTTATGACCGCATTCGAGAGCCCAGTATTATGATCCCCATCTTCTGGTTCTTCAAGACAGGGTTCGGCGAGGTGACGCCGGGGATATGACTATAGGAGATGACGATGTGATGAGGATGCAGGGTCGGATCTGTGTGCCCAATGTGGATGGGCTTTGGGAGCTAATTCTTGAGGAGGCCGAAAGCTCGCAGTATTCCATTCATCCGAGTACTGCGAAGATATACCAGGACCTGAGACAACACTATTGGTGGAGAAGGATGAAGAAGGATATAGTGTAGTTTGTGGCCAAGTGTCTCAATTGTCAGCAAGTCAAATATGAGCATCAGATACCGGTTGGGTTACTTCAGCAAATTGAGCTTCTAGAGTGGAAGTGGGAGCGGATCACCATGGACTTCGTGGTTGGACTTCCTCGGACATTGAAGAAGTTTGATGTTATTTGGGTGCTTGTAGATCGGCTGACTAAGTCAGCCCATTTCATTCCTGTGTTGACTATATACTTCTCCGAGAGGTTGGCATAGATTTATATCAGGGAGATTGTTCGCCTCCACAGTATTCCCGTATCTATCATTTCAGACAGAGGTACACAGTTTACTTCACGGTTCTGGAGAGCCGTTCAGCAGGAGCTAGGCACCAGGGTAGAGTTGAGTACAGCTTTTCACCCTCATATGGACGGGCAGTCGGGGCACACAATTCACATTCTTGAGGATATGCTCCGTGCCTGTGTGATGGATTTCGGAGGGTCATGGGACCGATACTTTCCACTTGCAGAGTTTGCTTATAATAACAGCTACTAGTCCAACATTCAGATGGCGTCATGTAAGGCTTTGTATGGTAGACGTTGCCGGTCCCCAATGCGATGGTTTGAGCCGGGCGATGCCCGATTGTTGGGTACCGATTTGGACCAGGACGCCCTGGATAAGGTAAAGGTGATTCAGGAGAGACTTCACGCAGCTCAGTCCAGACAGAAGAGTTATGCGGATCGGAAGGTTCGTGATTTGGCATTTTATGGCTGGTCATCGGGTTTTGCTTCGGGTATCGCCTATGGAGTGCGTCATGAGGTTCGGGAAGAAGGGTAAGCTGAGTCCGACATTTATTGTCCCTTTTGAGATGTTGCGACGTGTTGGGGAGGTTGGTTATGAGCTAGCCTGGCCTCCACGTCTCCATGCTCCGAAAGTATCGCGGTGACCCGACTAATGTTTTGGATTTCAGTTCAGTCTAGTTGGACAAGGATTTATCATATGTTGAGGAGCCAGTAGCTATATTGGATAGACATGTCAGAAAGATCAGGTCAAAGAATACTGTGTTAGTAAAGGTTCAGTGGAGGGGTCAGCCGGTCGAGGAGGCGACTTGGGAGACCGAGCAGGATATGCGCAATCAGTACCCTCATCTTTTCACAGCTTCAGGTATGTCTCTATACTCGTTCGAGGACGAACGATTTTCTTAAGAGGGGGAGAAGGTAATGACCCAGTTGGTCATTTTAAGAGGCAGCGCCCTGATCCCCTAATAAATTCTTTCCCCATGTCTATTTTTGCTTTTGGGACATGTTAGAACATTTTGTGGTGGAATTTAGAGAGTTTTTGGAACATAGTCCTTATATGCAAGTTTAAGCTTTAGAAATCGGACTGTAATTGGAACTATGGGAAGTCCGGAATGGGATTCCGTGGACTCCGTTAGCTCCGTTGGGTGATTTCGGATTTTGGAGCGTGTCCGGAATGAGCTTTCGAGGTCTGTAGTAGATTTAGGATTGAATTGGCAAAAGTTAGAGTTTCGGTAATTTTGGCCGATAGGTGGAATTTTTATATCGGGCTCGGAATGAAATTCCGAGAGTGGTTGTAGGTCCGTTGTATCATTTGTGATCTGTGTGTAAAATTTGAGGTCATTCAGACTAGTTTTGATGTGTTTCGGCATCGATTGTAGATTTTGGAAATTTCGTAAGTTCTTAGGCTTGAATCCATGTATAATTTGTCATTTTTGTGTTATGTGATGTGTTTTGGAGGCTCGACTAAGTTTGGATAAGGGTTTAGGACTGGTTGGTAAGTTTGATTGAGGTCCCGGGGGCCTCGGGGATGTTTCAGATGCTTAACGGGTGATTTTTGAACTTGGGGAATAGTTGAACCATTTCTGGTTCTAGTGTCTCGCACATGCGATGGACTTTCCGCAGTTGCGGATGTGGGGCTTATAGGTGCGGACTTGGCCAAGTCAACCAGTCCTTGCAGGTGCGGCCAATTGACTGCAGGTGCGGTCCCAGGCCTTTTAGTAGGTTTTTGCACCTGCGATGGATTTTCCGTAGGTGCGGAAATTGCTTGGCAGTTATATCTGATTCGAGGGCTTGAATTTCATAACTTTTAAAAATCATTTGGAGCTCGGTGTAAGCGATTTGGAGTGAGTTTTGAGGAAAAGCTTCATAGGTAACAATTCCTAACCGTATTCCCTTTGTATATCATTAACCTATGGCAATTTCTTCCATGCAATTAAGGGATTTAGGTGAAAAATCATGAAAATAGGAAGAAGTTTCCCTAATTAGAAAATTCGAGAATATTTTGTCATCAGTTTTCGATGATTCTTGTTTGAGTAAGTTCGTGAGTGAATGGGTGTTCTAAATTTGTAACTTTCACTCGATTCCAAGACATGGGCCCGGAGGACTTTTTGGGAGATTTTCCTAATTTTGGCGTATTAGCTTCAAACTTATTAGCTATTTTGATTCCTTAAAGTGATACTTGTGGCAAAAGCGTGGTTTTGAGTTGCAGTCGAGGTCAGTGGCTTGCCAAACCTGTGTTGGGGACTTCCCCTAGGCTATTTTAATACAGTTCTCTTTCTGTGACGACCCAAAGGGTCATCACCTATTTTCTTACCCATTCTATGCTTCTGAGGCCTTGAAAACCTCATTTACGGTTGCCTCAATTTACGTGCGCAGTCTGGGCGCTTAACCAGAAAGCTTAAATATGAAATTTTGTGAAAAATGCTAAGTTTTGATATTAAAATGAATAAATTTGACTTCGGTCAACATTTTGGGTAAACGGACCCGAACCTGTGATTTGACGGTCCTAGAGGGTCCGTAGGAAAATATGGGACTTGGGCATATGCCCGGAATCGAATTCCGAGGTCCCAAGCCCGAGAAATGAATTTTTGAGTAAAATTATTTTCTGGAAATATTTAAGGAGATTGAAAATGAAATCTGATTAGAAAGTGATGGTATCGGGCCTGTATTTTGGTTCTGGTGCTTGGTACAGGTCTTATATATGGTTTAAGTTCTTTCTGTAAAGTTTGGTTAAAAACGGATCTCGTTTGACGTGTTTCGGACTTAAAATGGAAAATTTGAAGTTTTATGAAATTTGATAGAAACCATGGATTTTGAGGCTTAATTCGATGTATATGATGTTATTTTGGCAATTTGATCGCACAGATAAGTTCATAGGATGTTTTTGAGGTGGGGTGTATATTTGTTTGGGAGCCCCGAGGGATCGGGTGAGTTTTGGATAGGCCACAGATGCATTTTGAACCTTCGAATTTGCTGGTGTAGCTGAATCTGCAGGATTCGCATTTGCGAAGCGAGCATCGTAAATGCGAAGGTGGGTCTAGGCAAGCATGATCGCAAATGCGACCAAGAGGTTCGCAAATGTGAAGGGTGGTCGCAAATGCGACGTCTGCCATCGCAAAGGCGAACTTCCCTCTTCTGTCAGAGGTCGCAAATGCGACATATGGATCGCAAATGCAAAAGTTGGGAATTTCTGAAGGGTTCGCATCACATGCCAACCAGCGGCCTGCAATGCACTTAAACCGAATTTTTGACTCCATTTTTCATATGTTCTCAAACTCAAACACCCTTAGGTGATTTTTCCAAGAACAAGACTCGTTCCAAATCATTTGTAAGTTGGTAGAACTTAGGTTTTTCCAAAATTAGGGTTTGAGTGGGTGATTGACCTCTGATTAGAGATATTTTTGTATGGCTGGACTCGTGAGAGAACGAGGGTCATGAAAATGTAAAATTTATCTGAATCCGAGATGCTGGCCTGAGGGGAATTTTGGTTATTTTACCTAATTTCGCGCCGTAACTTTTAATTAAATAGTAGAATCAGTTGCTTGAGATGTTATTTACGATATGAAATTTATTTAAATAGATTTGGGCCATTTGTTGTCGGATACTCGTGGCAAACGTGTGGTTTCAAGTTGATTATGAGCCGGTTCGAGGTAAGTGGCTTGTCTAACCTTGTGTGGGGGACCTTTCCCCTTAGGATGTGATATTTGGTAATTGAATGCCTTGTACGTGAGGTGACGAGCGCGTACTTGTGCTAATTGTTGAAAATCCGATTTTACTTTAAATATTTAGACTGAGTTTCTTTCTTACCTGCTTTATTCTATTTGCAATTATAGCCTATGTTAGTTTAGAAAAGCATGCCTAGTTGACTTGAATTGCCTATTTACTTAAGTTGCTTTAATTGTATTACGTGAAGCATGTTAGGCTAGAACTACTTGTTGCCTTGTATTTTTGCACTCTATTTATTAATGTCTTCTTGTTGTGGTTGCGTATTTACTTTGGGACTACGGGACGGTATCCCGGGAGATTCCCCTGCATATTTACTTTGGGACTACAGGACCGTATCCCGGGAGATCCCCTGCACAGTGATATGATGGATTACGGGACGGTATCCCGGGAGATCCTTTGGATATACATATGATGGACTACGGGACGGTATCCCGGCAGATCCTTCGGATATACATATGATGGACTACGAGATGGTATCCCGGGAGATCCTATGGATATACATATGATGGACTGCGTGACGGTATCCCGGGAGATCGACTAGGCTGTTGAGAAAAGGACTACAGGACGGTATCCTGGAAGATCCTCATTGTTACCTTTGTTATCGAGCTGTTCATATTCCTTCTTTACTCTGTTCTTGTGTTTGTCATTTCCTTGTTTGACCTGTCTTATTTCACGGGTGTATTCATTATTTCTATCTGTCTTTCATACTGTAAATTCCTATTATATTGTTTAACCTCAGTAGGGCCCTAACCTTCCCCGTCACTACCAGATCGAGGTTAGGATTGGCACTTACTGAGTACCGTTGTGGTGTACTCACGCCCTTTCCTGCGCATGTTTTTCTTGTGCAGATCCAGGTACCTCCACTCAGGCGCACTATCCCTGAGGTTGAGAGATACAACAGAGACTTCGAGGTACATCTTCCACGTCCGCACACCATGAGTCTCTATCTTATTTCAGCTTTTTGTGAAAAGTTATTCTTCCTTACAGTTGCATAGACATTCTGGAGTTAGAGCAGTGTATTATATTCCGTTAGCCTGTGGTTCCCGCGAGTTTCCGGGTTTTGGGGTGATGTTGTAGACTTCCGTATTATTTTGGGTTGTATGTGCCAAGTGGAATTTATATACAGTCTTTCTTTTAGATTGCTCAGCTTTCTTTTACTTAATTATTCTGCAAGTTATGTTGTTTTTCCGCATTGTTAGGCTTACCTAGTTATAGGGACTAGGTGCCATCACGACATGTTCACGGAGGGCGAACTGGGATCGTGACAAGTTGGTAACAGATCTCTAGGTTCATAGGGGTCACAGAACACATGCCAGTTATTTAGAGTCTCGCTGAACGGTACGGAGACGTCTATACTTATCTACAAGAGCCTATGTAGCTGTTTTGGAAAAACTCTTCACCTCATTGATTTCCTTGTCGTGCAATATCTTTTGACATCAATTCTAGACCTCTGTTTCCTATTCTCTCACACATGGTGAGGACACGTGCTACTCGGGACGATCAGACACCCGTTCCCCCTACAGCACCCGCCAGAGGTCGGGGCGGGGGTAGAGGCCGAGGACGCGCACGTGGTGCAGCGAGAGCACCTGTGCAAGCTACCGCTGAGGTACCACCAGTAGTTCAAGCCGAGCTTCAGACACCTTCCACGCTTATTGCCACTACTACTCCAGCTCTTCAGGAGACATTAGCTCAGTTCATGTCCATGTACACCACTCTAGCTCCGACAGAGTTGCTTCCCCTTTCTGCAGCCACATCTCAGGTCGGGGGAGGAGCACAGACTCCCGCCGCCCGCACTCCTGAGCAGCGAGTGCATGTGGAGCAAGTCCCAGAGATCATTCTTGCACCGCCCATAGTGCCAGTTCAGCCTGAGGATGGGTTAGCTGCTTCAGAGGATTAGCAGCGGAGACTTGAGAGGTTCAAGAAGTAAGATCCTCCGGTATTCAGTGGGCTAGCATCAGACGATGCCTTGGATTTTCTAGAGGAGTGTCACCATATTCTTTGCACTATGGGTATAGCCAGATATAGTAGGGTTTCCTTTAGTACTTTCCAGCTTCGCGGAGCGGCTTATGATTGGTGGCGCACCTATGAGTTAGACAGTGCAGACGAAGGTGCTTCACTGACCTGAACCCAGATCTCAAATGTGTTCTTGAGAGAGTTTGTTCCTCAGAGCCTCAGGCAGAGTTTGAGCTTCTGCGCCAGGGTACTATGACAGTTTCAGAGTATGCTATCCGTTTCACCAGATTGGCTAGGCATGCACCGGTTTTGCTTGCTACTGTCTGCGAGAGGGTTCGCCGGTCTATCGAGGGTCTTGTCCCACCTATCAGAACTAGCATGGCTCGGGAGTTGGAGATGGACATTCTTTATCAGCAGGTAGTGAGCATTTCTATGAGGATCGAGGGTATGCTCTCTAGGGAGCAAGGGGAGAGGGAGGCCAAGAGGTCTCGAGAGTCGGCCCACTACTCTAGTGCCCGTACCCTGGCAGCAGGTCGTCATGGTAGGGGTTATATGGTCCGCCCAGTTCATTCAGCTCTTCTAGCAGCCAACGGTGCCCCAGCTCCACCCAGGCCTCAGGAGCCTTATTATGCACCTCTAGTTTCTAACGCGCCTCCTGCGCGGGGTGCTTTCAGAGGTCAGTCTAGCAGACCTGGCCCTAGCCAGTCACAACCACCACGTCCTACCAGAGCTTGTTTCGAGTGTGGAGATACACGCCATGTGGTTAGGGACTGCCCAAGACTTGGTAGGGGTGCATCTTGACAGACCTGCCACATCGTGCTCAGTAGAGTTCTCAGGCTATGATCACAGCTCCAGCTGCTACCCCACCTGCCCAGCCAGCTAAGGGCGGGGGTCGGGGAGGTAGAGGTCGCCCTCGAGGGGGAGGCTAGGCCAAATATTATGCTATACCTGCTCGTACCGAGGTTGTTGCCTTCGATTCTATCATCACAGGTACTGTACTTATTTGTAACAGAGATGTATCGGTTCTATTCAATCCAGGCTCCATGTATTCTTATGTTTCATCTTATTTTGCTCCGCATTTGGGTATAGCCCGAGATTCTTTGGGTTCTACTATTTATGTTTCTACTCCTGTGTGAGATTCTTTTATTGTGGACCGCGTTTATCGGTCGTGTTTGGTTACTAGTTGTGGTTTTGAGACCAGTGTGGACTTATTGTTACTCGATATGGTGGATTTTGATATTATCTTGGGCATGGACCGGTTATCGCCCCATTATGCTATTCTTGATTGTCAGGCCAAGACCGTGATGCTGGCTATGCCAGATATTCCGTGTGTTGAGTGGAGTGGTACTTTATATCACACTCCCAGTAGAGTTATCTGTTTTATTAGAGCTCAACATATGGTTGAGAAGGGGTGTGCCACATATTTGGCTTATCTGAGAGATGTCAGTGTTGATACCCCTTTTGTTATTCAGTTCTAGTGGTACGAGATTATACCGATGTGTTTCCAGCTGATCTTCCGGGCATGCTGCCCGATATAGATATTGATTTTGGCATTGATTTGTTTCCGGGCACTCAGTCCATTTCCATTCCTCCTTACCGTATGGCTCCTCCTAAATTGAAGGAGTTGAAGGATCAGTTACAAGAATTGCTTGATAGGGGTTTTATTCGACCTAGTGTTTCACCTTGGAGTGCTCCTGTCTTTTTTATGAAGAAGAAAGATGGTTCTATGCGCATATGTATTGATTATCGCCAGTTGAACAGGGTTACAGTTAAGAATCGTTATCCCTTGCCTCGTATTGATGATTTATTTGACCAGCTACATGGCGCACATGTATTTTCTAAAATTGATTTGCACCCAGGTTACAATCAGTTCAAGATTCGGGAGCCGGATATCCCGAAGACTGCTTTTAGGACTCGGTATGGCCATTACGAGTTTCTAGTTATGTCATTCCGACTGACTAATGCCCCCGCAACATTTATGTATTTGATGCACAGTGTGTTGAGGACATATCTCAACTCTTTCGTCAATGTCTTCATAGATGATATTCTTGTTTACTCCCGGAGTCGGGAAGATCATGAGCAGCATCTGAGGGCAGTGCTTCAGACCTTGAGAGAAAAGAAGTTGTGCTCAAAGTTCTCAAAATGTGAGTTTTGGCTCAATTCTGTGGCATTCTTAGGTCACGTGGTATCTAGTGAGGGCATTCCAGTGGATCCGAAGAATGTAGAGGCCATGCAGAGTTGGCCCAGGCCGTCCTCAGTTACAGAGATTCGCAGTTTCATTGGCTTGGCAGGTTACTACCGCCATTTGTGGGGGGATTTTCATCGATTGCAGCCCCTATAATGAGATTGACCCAGAAGGGTTCTCCATTTCAGTGGACATAGGAGTGTGAGGCGAGCTTTCAGAAGCTCAAGACAACTTTGACTACAACCCCAATCTTGATATTGCCTACTATCTTGGGGTCCTATACCATTTATTGTGATGCCTCACGAGTTGGCCTTGGAGCAATGTTGATGCAGGACGGTTGGGTGATTGCCTACGCGTCCAGATAGTTGAAGATGCATGAGAAGAATTACCCTGTCCATGACCTTGAGTTAGCTGCCATTGTCCATGACTTGAAGCTCTAGCGTCATTATTTGTACAGTGTGCCTTGTGAGATTTATACTGACCACCAGAGTTTGCAGCACATATTCAGGTAGAAGGATCTAAATTTGCGCCAGTGTAGGTGTTTAGAGTTTCTAAAGGACTATGATATCACTATATTATACCACCCGGGGAAGGCCAATGTGGTGGCCGACGCCTTGAGTCGCCGGGCGTAGAGTTTGGGGAGTTTGGCATACCTTCCTGCAGCCGAGAGGCCTCTGGCCTTAGATGTTCAGTCCTTGGCCAGTCAATTCATGAGATTGGATGTTTCTGAGCCTTGCCGGGTATTAGCTTGTGTGGTTTCTCGGTCTTCCTTATTCGATCGTATCAGGGAGCGGCACTATGATGATCCTCATTTACTTATCCTCAAGAACACGGTTTAGCACGATAATGCCAGAGATGTGACCATTGGAGATGACGGGGTATTGAGGATGCAGGGTCGGACTTGTGTGCCCAATGTTGATGGGCTTCAGGAGTTGATTGTAGCAGAGGCCCATAGTTGGCGGTATTCCATCCATCTGGGTACTGCGAAGATGTATCAGAATTTGAGGCAGCACTATTGGTGGCGAAGAATGAAGAAGGATATAACAGAGTTTGTAGCCAAGTGCCTCAACTGCCAGTAGGTCAAATGTGAGCATCAGAGACTGGGAGGGTTACTTCAGTTGTTTCAGCTTCCAGAATGGATGTGGGAGCAGATCACCATGGACTTTGTGGTTGGACTTCCTCGGACTTTGAGGAAGCATGATGCTATTTGGGTGATTGTGGATCGGCTGACCAAATTAGCCCATTTCATCCCGGTAATGACTACTTATTCATCAGAGCGGTTCGCGGAGATTTATATTCGGGAGATCGTTCGTCTGCATGGTATTCCAGTTTCTATTATTTCAGACATAGGTACTCAGTTCACTTCACGGTTCTGGAGATCAGTTCAGCAGGAGTTAGGTACCCGGGTGGAGTTGAGCACAACATTTCACCCCCAGACGGACGGACAGTCCGAGCGCACTATGCAGATTCTTGAGGATATGCTCCGTGCGTGTGTGATTGAGCTTGGAGGGTCTTGGGATCAGTTCTTGCCACTGGCGAAGTTTGCTTACAACAACAGTTATCAGTCCAACATTCAGATGGCGCCGTATGAGGCTTTATATGGTAGGAGGTGTAGATCTCCGGTGGGTTGGTTCGAGCCGGGTGAGGCCAGGCTATTGGGCACAGAGTTGGTTCAGGATGCATTGGAGAAGGTCAAGGTGATTCAGGATAGACTCCGTACAGCCCAGTCCAGACAGAAGAGTTACGCGGACCGGAAGGTTCGTGATGTTTCATATATGGTCGGAGAGCGGGTTCTGCTTCAGGTTTCGCCTATGAAGGGCATCATGAGATTTGGGAAGAAAGGGAAGTTGAGTCCGAGTTTCATTGGCCCTTTCGAGATATTGAGGCGTGGTGGGGTGGTTGCTTATGAGCTTGCCTTACCTCCCAGCTTGGCAGGAGTTCATCCGGTATTTCATGTTTCGATGCTCCGGAGGTATCACGGTGACCCGTCGCACGTGTTGGATTTCAGTTCAGTCCAGTTGGACAAGGACTTATCTTATGAGGAGGAGCCGGTAGCTATTCTAGACCGGCATGTTTGCCAGTTGATATCCAAGAGTTTCCTTTCTGTTCGTGTTCAGTGGAGAGGTCAGCCTCCTGAGGCATCGACCTAGGAGTCTGAGTCCGATATGCGTAGCTGTTACCCTCATCTATTTCCCGACTCAGGTACTTCCTTCTTCTGTCTGTTCGAGGACGAACGATTGTTTTAGAGGTGGAGAATGTGATGACCCAAAGGTCATCACCTGTTTTCTTACCCATTCTGTGCTTCCGAGGCCTTGTAAACCTCATTTAGGGTTGCCTCGATTTGCATGCGCAATCCGGGCGCGTAACCGTAAAGCTTAAATATGAAATTTTATGAAAATGCTAAGTTTTGATATTAAAATGAATAAATTTGACTTCGGTCAACATTTGGGTAAACAGACCAGGGCCTATAATTTTACGGTCCCGGAGGGTCCGTAGGAAAATATGGGGCTTGGGCGTATGCCCGGAATCGAATTCCGAGGTCGCACGCCCGAGAAATGAATTTTTGAGTAAAATTGTTTTCTGGAAATACTTAAGGAGATTGAAAATGAAATCTGATTAGAAAGTGATGGTATCGGGCCTGTATTTTGGTTCCGGCGCCCGGTGCAGGTCTTATATATGGTTTAAGTCATTTCTGTAAAGTTTGGTTGAAAATGAATCTCGTTTGACGTGTTTCGGACTTAAAATGGAAAATTTGAAGTTTTATGATATTTGATAGAAATCATGGATTTTGAGGCTTAATTCGATGTATATGATGCTATTTTGGCGATTTGATCGCACGGATAAGTTTATAGGATGTTTTTGAGGTAGGGGGCATATTTGGTTGGGAGCCCCGAGGGATCGGGTGACCTTGCCACAGATGAATTTTGAACCTTGGAATTTGCTGGTGTAGCTGAATCTGCAGGCTTCGCAAATGCGAAGCCAACATCGCAAATGCGAAGGTGGGTCTAGGCAAGCCTGATCGCAAATGCGACAAAGAGGTTCGCAAATGCGAAGGGTGGTCGCAAATGTGACGTCTGCCATCGCAAATGCGAACATCCCTCTTCTGCCTGAGGTCGCAAATGCGACATATGCATCACAATTGTGAAAGCTGGGAATTTCTGAAGGGTTCGAAATTGCGAACCCCAGTTCGCAATTCCAATGCCAACCAGTGGCCTGCAATGCACTTAAACCGAATTTTTGACTCCATTTTCATATTTTCTCAAACTGAAACACCCTTAGGCGATTTTTCCAAGATCAAGACTCCTTCCAAATAATTTGTATGTTGGTTTTTACTCAATTCTTTCAATCATTAACATCATTTAACATGTTTCAACTTAAAATCAAAGATTTCCATGGGTGAAATTGGGTAGAACCTAAGTTTTTTCTAAAATTGGGGTTTGAGTGGGTGATTGACCTCCGATTAGAGAGATTTTTATATGGATGGACTCGTGAGAGTAAGAGGGTCCTGAAAATGTAAAATTTATCTGAATCCGAGATACTGGCATGAGGGGCATTTTGGTAATTTTACCTAATTTCGTTCCGTAACTTTGAATAAATAGTATAATCAGTTGCTTGAGATGTTATTTACGATATGAAATTTATTTAAATAGATTTGGGCCATTTGGAGTCGGATACTCGTGGCAAACGTGTGGTTTCGAGTTTATTTTGAGCCGGTTCGAGGTAAGTGGCTTGTCTAACTTTGTGTGGGGGACGTTTTCCCCTTAGGATGTGATATTTGGTAATTGAATGCCTTGTACGTGAGGTAACGAGCGCGTACTTGTGCTAATTGTTGAAAATTCAGTTTTACTTTAAATATTTAGACTGAGTTTCTTTCTTATCTGCTTTATTCTATTTGCAATTATAGCCTATGTTAGTTTAGAAAAGCATGCCTAGTTGACTTGAATTGCCTATTTGCTTAAGTTGCTTTAATTGTAGTATGTGAAGCATGTAAGGCTAGAACTACTTGTTGCCTTGTATTTTTTCACCCTATTTCTAAATGTCTTCTTGTTGTAGGTGCATATTTACTTTGGGACTACGGGACGGTATCCCGAGAGATCCCCCCCCCCCCCCCCCGCTGCATATTTACTTTGGGACTACGGGATGGTATCTCGGGAGATCCTTCGGATATACATATGATGGACTATGGGACGGTATCCCGGAGATCCTTCGGATATACATATGATGGACTACGGGATGGTATCCCGGGAGATCCTACGGATATACATATGATAGACTGTGAGACGGTATCCCGGGAGATCCACTAGGCAGTTGAGAAAAGGACTACAGGACGGTATCCTGGAAGATCCTCATTGTTACCTTTGTTATCGAGATGTTCATATTCCGCGTTTACTCTGTTCTTGTGTTTTTCATTTCCTTGTTTGACATGTCTTATTTCACGGCTGTATTCATTATTTCTGTCTGTCTTTCATACTGTAAATTCCTATTATATTTTTTAACCTCAGTAGGGCCCTGACCTTCCTCGTCACTACCCGATCGAGGTTAGTCTTGGCACTTACTAAGTACCGCTGTGGTGTACTCACGCCCTTTCCTGCGCATGTTCTTCATGTGCATATCCAGGTACCTCCACTCAGGCGCACTATCCCTGAGGTTGAGAGATACAACAGAGACTTCGAGGTATATCTTCCGCGTCCGCAGACCAGGAGTCTCTATATTATTTCAGTTTTTATGAAAAGTTATCCTTCCTTACAGTTGTATAGACATTCTGGAGTTAGAGCAGTGTATTATATTCCGTAAGCTTGTGGTTCCCATGAGTTTGGGTTTTGGGGTGATATTGTAGACTTCCGTATTATTTTGGGTTGTATGTGCCAAGTGGCATTTATATACATTATTTCTTTTAGATTGCTCAGCTTTCTTTTACTTAATTATTCTGCAAGTTATGTTGTTTTTCCGCATTGTTAGGCTTACCTAGTTATAGGGACTAGGTGCCATCACGACATGTTCACGGAGGGCGAACTAGGGTCGTGACACTTTTGTTTGGGCGCTGTGTGCGTGAGGTAACGAGTATGCACGCGGGCCATTGTTGCTAAACTTCGTTTCTCCCTCTGTGACTGAAATCATTTCACTCCTATTTAACTGATTCATGTATCGACTATGTAGTTAGATTATGAAATAGCATGCCTACTTGTTTTACTTGAATTTTCCCTAGTATTACTATGTGTACCATGTTTACGTAGTTTTATCCATATTTTTCCTGTGAGTTTTCCTGAACTATTTTAAATAAAACATGTATTAGGTATTTGCATTGCATTTCATATTTAAATTGGGACTACGGAGGAGATTCCGGTAGCTTCCCCATGTATTGTATTGCATATTTAAATTGGGACTATGGACGAGAATCCGGGAGCTTTCCCCTGTAGGGCATAACATATTTAAATTGGGACTACGAACGAGATTCCGGGAGCTTTCCCCCTGTACTGCATTGCATATTTAAATTGGGACTACGAACGAGATTCCGGGAGCTTTCCCCCCTGCACTGCATTGTATACATGTTCCTGTGATTTATGTTGTGCTGAGCTGAGGGCTCCCTGTTATTATTTTCTTTTACCTCATTGTTCCTACTGATTTTCCTTAGCTTATTATATCTTACTGTTCATATTTTCATACTGTTTTTACTATAAAAATCCAATAGAGCCTTAACCTGACCTCGTCACTACTTGACTGTGGTTAGGCTTGTCACTTACTGGGTACCAATTTGTGGTGTACTCATGCCCCGTTTCTGCACATGTTTTTCGTTTGCAGATCCAGGTACTAGCACTCAGTTTCGTTGCTAGGGGTCCGAGCAACAGCTTTTAGGAGACATAAAGGTAATTCTGCCGCGTCCGCAGAGTCCTTCGAGTCACCTTCCACTCCAGATTTAGATATATTTCTTTTTCATGTAAATTCTCTTTCGTTGTATAGAGCTATTTTGAGACAAAGCTTATGACTAAGGTGATATTCCGAGTTTTGGGAAAGTTTTATTTTGTATGCGCCAAGTGGAGATGTTTCATTGTAGACTCATTTTTTTCTTCTTTATTTCTATTGCTTTTATATAATATGTGTTTCCGCAATTAGGCTTACCTATTCATAGAGACTAGGTGCCGTCACGAGGCCTTCGGAGGGGAAATCGGGTCGTGACAGTACGATCTCTCTTGTACCTTTGATGTTAAGAGTGATCATGCAATGTTCTCAATCATGATTTCTATAGTTTTTTGGGTCCTATAATGAGACTTTTGATTTACTTCGTTGATGTGACTCTTTAGTTTCCTCTTCCTTCTGATCAACCTTTATGTAGGCTTAAGCTGTCTTCTGATCTGCGGCTCATGGTATTAGTTATTACTGTAGGCTTTCATGGACGGTATAGAATATTCATGATACCATTATATAACAATTCAATTCTTGATCTATGACTTGGACTCAATTATTTCCATTTAACTTATACCAGAGTCTTCTACGACTATATGATTGTCAACATATATGTTGCATGGATAATACTCCAAATTCTTAAGTGGGTTCAGAATGTAACTAAATCTGGATCATTGATCGAATAATTCATTATGTTCCTTCTTAGCTTCCTTTAAACGTAAGTTATTACTTTTTCCTGGTCTTTCTGCCTCCTTTTTTGCGTGCCTACTTAGCTTATCTTAGTTCCCACGCATGCCGAATTTTTTGTGCAACTTCATAAGATCTCGAGTATTACTTTTGATTTTACTTCTCGTTCATTAGCTACGGTAGGTTCCACTTTCTTATGGAGTGCATACAATGTTGTTGCGAGGCTATTGTTATAAGACCATTTCCTTTTTAGGTCATTGTTCTTATGTTGTAGCCTTCGTCCTTATTTCCTCAGCTAATATTTCATTGTAATACTTAGGGAGGAACCTCCAACTCTTATAAATATGTGATCTTATTACGCACCTTTTTATGTCCTTCCTTGCCTATAATTATTCATAGTTACTTACCACCATGCCCTTGTTCTCGAAGGGTTGCTTCTGAACTGATATTTTGACTGCCTTCCTAGTGGCATATTCCCGTAACGTTCATACGGTACCTTTAACTACCCCGACTCCTATTTGAATATATCTTAAGTATTACAATGACATTAGGGTTAACTATGTTTATCTTGCACGATCTGTTGATTTGTTTGTGTCATTGTCTAGCGATAACTAGGCTCTTCTTGAATCAACAACTAACTATTTGTTGGCCCATTCTCATATTAATATTCTACGTAATCTTTCTTGGGTTATTTCCGTTATCATAACTTAGCTCTCGCACTGGTTTCTTATTTATCCATAACATCCCAGGTAGGAACCCCTACTTCCTTTCCTTGACATTGTGCTTGCATAATGTTCAAGAATCGTAATATATCGGTAGAATTTAGATAAGTGCAATCTCATCCCTTTCTCATTTTGATCACATTCTTCCTTTACCATTCCATAATTACTAGAACCACTTAATTCTGACTTAGTTCCACATCACTCCATATTCCCCCATTTATGGTGAGTACTACAATTTAGTGCTACAATTAATCTATGTATAGATTTTTTACCTCTTTATCTTTGCGTCTTTTCACATCATCGATGACCCTTACTCGCCTTGTGGTAATCCTTCTGTACCAAGGATATAAAATTTCCTTACTCGCGAGGGTGACACTTAGTGTAACTGGAAAATGGAGTCCCTAAGTCTTAGCTTTGCTCACATTTCTTGCTTTAGGGAGCGTCTTCCTGAATGACCATCCTTAGAATTTCTCATGAATCTTCTTCTGTTGTCCATTCTATTATCGCCAGAACGTAATATGAAATTCTCATGATGTTGACTATTATCCAATCACTAAGTCCTTAACTCACATTTAGTTTATCTTGTTCACTGACCCATACTGATTTTTATTATTCTGGGGTCTAACTTTTTCTTCTAGTAATCACGTTAGAGTCACAAACTTATTACTCGAAATGAGGGTATGATTGTATGGCCTTTACTCTTTTGTGGTCTCAAGGCCTGTCACCTTATGTCTTTTCCTTCACTTAACTATAGAATCTGTAATACATTCATTTTTTTGACCTACAGTTGTCATCCATGTACCACATTAACTCTCTTCTTATTTCCCGCAAACATTTCTATCTATCACTTTATTCTGAAAACTTTCAACAAGACATTTTTTTTTTGCTTTTAGCTCCCCTCGCTCCATCTGCTGGCTCTTCGGGTTGCCTAACATTCTTTCCCTACTAGGGATGGGAGCCACACTAAGGTAATATTTATCTGTTCAAGGCTTTTAGTGCCAGTCTTTGTAGTACTCATATCTAGCTGTACTATTTTAGAGTTCACCATCTGGGTGTCTAGAAATAAAATCTATTAACACATTTGCAATATCCTTCGAAAATGTCAACTAATGCAAAGAATTCATTCATCATTTTGGGTTACTCTAACCCCAGCTGGATTCCTGATGTTGATACCCAATTGTTTTCCCTCATATTTTCAAATATATTTATATATACTTTCAAAATAGTGAATATGCATCATCATTTGATTTATAAACACACAAAAGTATTTTTCACAATTTTTCATAATTTTTAAAGGCTTTAGATCAATTTATTTCTATATTTTTATTTATCAATAATTACCCTCCAAATTATTTTTATGATGATTTAATCATTTGTACCAATGTGAGGTTTTAAACATTTTCAGTGCATTTCCCATAATTACATTTGCATCTTAAGGCTAATTGCACATTTTTGCAATAATAGACCATATACATGTCAAATTACATTATTTATGCAAAAAATAACTTTTTATATTCTTATAATGTTAAGTTATTATTTTAATCATTTTAGTGCATAAATAATATTTTTGTTATGTTATTAATTATTTTTTCTAAATATTGGGTATTTAAATAATAGCCTAGTTTTTAAACCTATTTCCGGACCTAATACAGTAGCCCACCCCATACACCAGCCTATTAACCCCATCCCAAACCCGTCAAAATAAACCCGACCCGACCCCCTTTTAAATCGTGGCCATTGATCTTTGAGATCAACGACCCATATCTATTCCCTCCTTTTAATTAACCTAACCCGCCCTAAACCCTACGATTCCATCTCAGACACCGCCTTTGAATTCTCTCCTCTCTTCTTCTACAAATCCTAGCCGTTGTATCTCTCAAACTCTCCAAATCCGGCTCTAAAATGGTATCAATCGTTGATTCACTTACCTTATTGATATCCTCTCACTACTAGTTGTTCATCTATGGTGTTACCTAGTTGCTTGCCTAAACATAGCAAGCAAATCTCATCAAAATTGAACCAAATCCGTTCAAATCCTTGACTTCTCTGATTATTCTATCTATGTTCATCATTTGTTCTTTGTAAGTACGAATATTTCTATATCTTTTGATGATTCTTACCTACCCTAAATTAGGGTTTTCATACCTCTTTCAATCGAACCCAAATGGGTTCGATTCTCTCATTTTAAGTAATATTTTGTCTATATTCGTCCTATTCCGTGTGATGTTTGATTTTTATTCTGTCGATTTTACACTTTTCCTAAAATTAGGATTTGAGATTTTTTCTCTTTTCTTTACTGATTCTGATTGCATGTGCTGATTCTTTCCTTTCTCATGTTTGATTGATGATTTTCCTTCTTTGGATGTTAATTTCTACTACTATATAAACCCCTCCCCATTATCCTTTGAGAGATACTGGAATCGTTAATGTTTACTAAAAAATTGAAGTTATCACACTTTGTTCTCTAAATACTCTTGTTCTGGTTCCTAGCCGGCTGAAAGCCAAGGCTAGAAATTCTGGTTTCGTTTAACTGGTGAGTTGCTGAACTTTTGTCACTTCATTCCTATTTACTTGTAATTTACATATGTTTTCGCTTCTAAATATTGTAGTTTAATGTGTTTTCTGGTCTGTTCTTGTATGCAATCCTGATTGCTTTTCTCTAATTTTTTATCTCTCTAATCTTCACTTCATTATGTTGGTAATCTGAAACATGCCTAAGTTTAATTCGAGTAATCAAGATTCTTTTAATTTCGTTTAGCCAATGAGTTACTGCTTGACATATCTTTGGTGTTTAATCCTGCTTAAGGTTGTCCATTCTGTTATTTGAATATGCTCTATCTGCATAATTTGAACTTCCTTTAGATTAATTGGTCTATTAGGTCAGACTTGAATGCTTACACTTATTGTATGACATGAGTTTATCTTCCTTTTCTATTCTGAATCTCTATAATGGCAATCTTACATAGATAGTATGTTTTAGTTATGTGTCAAGATCCTGTTCTATCATTCATGACTAGTTCTCAGTAAAAATACCCTTCAACATGTTTTGGCTCAGTTGATTCACCAGTACATCGTCATAATTTGTGCTTCCCTACTATGTCTAAATATTGTTCTGTTGCCTGCTGTGAAGTTAACATGGCTATCTTGTGACACTAGCACTTGTTCCTAACATAATTTTGACATTTTCCCTGTTATGAGTCTGTGTACTCCAATCCTGCGAACCTGTTTGTTAATGTGTAAGTAGTTATGCACTAGGTGTTGAACTTGTTCTTCTAAATCTTTGCTAAATGTGTTCTTAAAACCTAAGGCCTATTTGATTATTTTCTTTATGTGCCCAACTGGACTATGTTTATACCCTTCAGTACCGTCCCTCGGCTATTGTTCACTCTCCCTCATTATCACTTATATCATTCTGAACTCCCTATTCCTAGCTAGCTGAAAGCTGTGAACAACTATTTTTTGACCACACCCAAATTCTATACTATTTTTTGCTATAAATATTAATGTTATATCTAATCTTAATATNTATTTCTGTTATGCAATTGTTCATATGCTTAATATTAGGCTCTGTGTTGATTAGTATCAGCATTTAGCGTGTAAGTATTGAGTAGTGTTTCAATAAAAATAATCCCGGGAAATATTATTCGTTAAGTGAGTGGCTACTGGTTTTCATGTAAAATAATTCGTTTACCCAAATAACTAAACTATGCACCTCTAGTGAAGTACGCGTTCGCGCGGCTTTGGAGTTTTTCTTAAGTAATTAAGTGCTATTAATTATGTACACGTACGCGTGACATGATTTTTTTAGCAAACTAAAATTGTGTACATAAACGTAGTACGATTGGAATATTTTAGTTGTGGAGTTTCTTCATAAGCTTAGGATCAACCTTTAACGTATAGGAGACCCTTATTTCAATGGAAAAGCACTTAATTTCGTCAAAACTCGATTTTTTAACGGATTGGGGACCCTGGCGTTTCAGCCCTAACGCCAAGCCAGGGCTGGCGTTTCAGCCCTAACGCCTGGCTAACGCCAAGCCAAGTCTGGCGTTTCAGCCCTAACGCCTGGCTAACGCCAGGGTATGGCTGGCGTTTCAGCCCTAACGCCCGGCTAACGCCAGGCAGGGCTAAGTTGTTTAGTTTTGTCGTCCGGCTATCGCCCGGGTATCTCCTTTTATGTAGGTTCCGACGTAGTTGCATCCTTTTAGCTCCATTTCATCTCCACTTCACCCATACATGAAATAAACTCCATTAAACACTTAACAAGTATATTTTATGCATGGTATATCATATGATTCAAC